>OZ012695.1:4143786-4281286 GCA_963942565.1 Maea johnstoni | reverse complement strand
GCATCTCTTTTGGATTGACTATTTGGGGCACCCAGGTTTCTCACTGTGATACTTTCAGAAATAACTTTGGAATAAAGAATATACTCACAAAATATTTGAAGAAAGTTTTAGTTTGATCATAATTGACATTTCTCCTTCGAAAAAAATCCTCTGAGCATAATGATCCTTTTCATGTCTGCCTCACAATTCCAATGAAATTCTGCCAAAAGCTATGTTTGGAAAAATCATCTCTTACCCCTTTCATGGCTGGAGAATTTCTGTAAAAGTTTGGTCTGGATTTTTGATACTTTTGTGAATAACTTTGCAATTGAATATAGATAGGAAAAATATTTAAAGGAGAACAGCAATTCCAAAATTTCTGCCTCTCCAGATTTACCTACGCATCTACTTCAAATCCTGACATTTTATAGCCTGTTGTGTCGATGAGGGAAATTTCACTTTCAGGCAATTATCCTAGAAAATGGTTAGTCAGGAAAATAATTGGTTTTTACCTCCAAAAAGTCAAAATTGAAAATTCTTCATAGAAAATTTTGCCTGTCAAAAAAGAAGGTTTTCAGGAAACAGGCAGGACGGGTCCTAGCTAAGTCCCTACAGTCCAGACATGAAAGGGTTAACACCCCTGGATCTCATGCTCACATGATCCCCTTGTCAAAATTAATCCCGGCTCATTCCATTCTGAATGGAAATCCAATGATATCCAAGAAAATACACACTTAGTCCGAGCACTCAGTTGCCAGAGAAGTGTGGTATTCCATGGACAAACTAGTCCCAACAAATCCAAACCTGCCTGAAGTTCCAAAGTTGGGATAAGTCCAGCCAGGCTAGGACTTTTAAAAGGTGCAATTCAATTTTGTCCTTGCAGCTGAGATTTATTCAGACTTTATAACATAGCTAAGAATCCAAGGAGGTCGGACATAACAAGACTTTTTCTGTAAAGGCCCTGAGGTACTTTCAATTCATTTAATCATAAGTCCAGGGAAATCCAAGAAGATGTCTCCTGCCTGTCAAGGTTAGTTGCAATGCTGAAACATTGTAATTTGAGAAAGGCTTTAGATATTAATATATACTAACAATAAACAAAGTATTCAACTCAGTCCTTATTTGCTCTGGGCTTACCCATTTTTGTAAAAGGGTAGTTTCGTACACTTTTGGAATGATTTTACTGAAATTCCTTATGCTCCTTAATATCTAAAATGTAGAATTGAGTAAAATAACTAATGTTCTATGAGACTGAAAAGTGTAAACTGGATTTAGTTATAAATATACAAATGAATATGACACACTTTACAAGCTCCACCCCTATCAGACAAATGACTTTAAAGATCCCCCATTTGAACTTTTAACTGAAATTGCCAGTACACTCTAGGACTGTTTGAGAGTGTGCATCACTAAGCAAGAGGATAAAAAAGAGGATAATTACCACATAAGCCATTTACATTCCCAAGTATCTTGAGGTCAGTATATGTTACATAGATTTGTATTCCAACACATATGTAATTTAGCTAACCTTGATCTAAAGAAATTTAGAATATATTCACTCTTATTCAATTGATTTGAATGTATGAGATTTAATTATTTTCAATGTGAGTCAAGATGAGTGATTTGATCCCTCTGACAAATTCTATCTGCCCTCTTTTTGTCAGATTATATTCACTCAGCATTGAAACATGTTTCACAAACAGCCCTCCTTTAAAATGCCTATTTCTCTATAAGTGTAGATTTCAGAGGGGGTAAAGGGCAGATACCTCTCCATATTAATTGATTGTTTGTTATCACTTCAGTTCTTAATTGAAATAATATGTATCAAGAGGCATTCAAGTGTACATCAAACAGATATGACTGCTTATTTTCTATGTTATTTTGACCAGTACATGTGAATAGGATTGCCTGAAAAAGGTGCAGCTATTTGGGAAAGTCTGTGATAGTTGGATAAACCTAGACATTGACACCTAAACCATTTATTTGGGACTTTTATGGACCAGACATCTCAGGTAATCCATGAATCTTGGAAACAAAGTTTAAGGATTTGGGGAATAGTAAAGTCTGTGCTTTTCCTTGCTCTCGTGGAACCCCAGTGTCCATGCTAGTCCAATAAAGTCCTGTCCGTGCTATTCCCAAAAAGTCCTGTCCGAATACCGTGTGACCTAGTCCCAGATTTGGGGAATAGTAAAGTCTGTGCTTTTCCTTGCTCTCGTGGAACCCCAGTGTCCATGCTAGTCCAATAAAGTCCTGTCCGTGCTATTCCCAAAAAGTCCTGTCCGAATACCGTGTGACCTAGTCCCAGAGAATCCCAGTCAGAATCCCATCAAATCCCAGGTCAATTGTCCAACCTAATCCTTGAACAATCCTAGGATATCCACAGCAAATTTCGACAAGGGGAGCTTCTGTGACGTAACACCCCATGTAGTGACCAGTACACAGCAGGCAGAGATTAGTATGGCATGTCATGTATCAATTACATTGACCTGTTACTAGTGTGTGTACATATACATATTAGTCTGGAGGAATCGTCACTAGGGTGTGCAAAATTTGGTGCATAGTTGTTTTCAGTGGATTCTGACTCTGAAAGGGGTCTAGATCAATAATCCATCGGGTGACACTCTGTCACCCTTGAGGAATTTGAGAAATCCAAGATGGCCGCCAACATGGCCGCCAAATCAAGAAAATGACTATATCTCATTTGATTTTTGGTCAGGAAAGAAATTCTTTCATCTTGTCCTAGGTTTTAGGGGCCAAGGAGTTCATTGGTGCTGACATAAGTAACATTTGATAACTAGGTCATAGGGTTTTTCAATATGGCTGCCAAAACGGCCGCGATAGCAGGAAAATGACCGTAACTCAATTGTTTTTTGACATGGATCAATACCTTTTGCATGTACACATTATAAAGGCCAAGAACCTCATTGGTGCTTGTTAAAGACATATAAAGGTTATCATAAATTCAAAATGGCTGCCAAGATGACAGTCAAATTAGGTAAACCACAGGTGTCAAACGTACCATATGTGACTTATATAGCATACATATTGACAGATTAATCCAAAGTTCCACAGCAATTAAAAGTAAATGCTCCTGATATTTCAACATCTAAATATCAACAAATTATCTAAAGAATTGCATCTTTTGAAGATTGCTTTTGATAATTGATAGGTTAAAACATAGATAAGAGATAAAAATGCATGAATGACATGTATTATTTGTGGTGAGTCCCACCTATATCTTCTGGATTTTGTACCATCATAGTGTAGTACTATCTATGGGTTTATGTCACATATGGAATCTTAATTCCACTCCTATCCTTCTCTGTATGGACTTACTGTTCTTTGATTGAAGCAGCCTTGTTCTCCACTGCATCTACATAAAATTGAACATCCAAGATGTGCAGCTGCACCGCATCGAAGAATAAGGTTGGTCAGTTGCACACAAGCACTGTGTTATCTTTAGAATGACAGATGGTGCAAATTGCTGATCATGAGGTATGATTTTGGGCTGTAAGGATTTGAAATGATCATATTTCAACCAGACATAGTCATATGAACCCATGTCAGGAGGATCAGTGTTAAGTGCTGTTTGCCAGATTGTAACCTGTAAATGGGCTCTTTTCACATTTTCTTCAAATGCCATAGAAGACGGAGGTAAATATTGTAGTTCAGGCTGAATGCATACCCCTTTCCTGACCATCTTTGCACCCCAAACTTTGTAAAGAACATCAGACTTCACGTCTCCTGGTCTAATTGTAGTGCTATAGCAGGCTGCAATGTGGGATGTCACCTCCTTAATGATTTCCCCCATGTCCGAATCTGTATTGCAATTGATACCTGATGCAGAACCTTAACAGCTTTGACCTTGCCTATACCAAAGTATGCCCCAACTTTGTCACATCCTATTAAGGGGTGTGCAGCAAACGAATTTGATACAATAGCAAGGTGCTTCTTTACTGTTTCACCAATATTCACAGAAACCCTGTGAGGACTTGTATGTTCCATGGTAACTGTTGAACATGATGAGCATAGTAGTTGTGCATAAGCAGGACAAAGACATCTGTATATGCATCTAATGGAACTGTGAGGGACTACCCTTACCATGCGCAAGCCCCTCACAAGCTCTTTCCAAGTTCTTTAGAAGTTGAACCATAAGCAGCTACTTCTGCTTATTACAAGCGTTTAATAAGCTGCAGTCAAGCATTCAAGCAACAAATTTGAGCAACCTGACCATCCATGCCTTGAGCCATAATGCAGCTCCAAGTCCTGGTAACGTACCAACAAAACTGCTTGTGCCCAACTTTAACCGCTTACATGGGCCGCTTATTTCAGTGTTGCTGTCAAGCTGCTCTCATGTGCCACGCTTTTGCAAAAGCGTGACGCTCGTGAGCAACCTGTCAGCTGCTTGCTTCTACTTAGCAGCCACTTAAGCGGTAACTGATTTAAGCGGCAAATTGCTACTTAGCAGCAACTTATGTAGCAGGCAAAACTCAGCAAGCCTCCAGATGAGTTGTGGGTACTTGCCAGCTACTTTCTGACAACTTGTTACAAGTTGTCAGACAACTTGTGGACTACTCTTACAGATGACTTGCTGGCTACTCTCCCACAACTTACTACAAGTCATCAGATGACTTGTGGACAGCTCTCACAGATGACTTGCAGACTGCTTTCCCACAACTTGTTACAAGTTGTCAGATGACTTGTGGGCTACTCTCAAAGATGACTTGCAGACTGCTTCCCCACAACTTGTAGCAAGTTGCCTGAAGACCAATGTAGCCTTTAATTGATACAGGAAGTTAGGGAAAGAGGGATATCTGAGGGCTGGCTACAGGGAGAGGGTGAACATGTGGCCAGAGAGAGGGGAATAACCACTTTCAAACAGTGTAGGGGAAAATATAGGATTATTAAGGGCCAAAACATACAATGATATAAAGCAGAGGGTTGTCCATGCACTTAGTAACAGCGACAGCAAAAAGGAGGAGTGGTTAAAGCACTTACATAGGGGTAATGACCAGTCAAATGAGGAGCAAGGTTCCATGAGATGCTGCAGGTAAAATGTCTGCCAGGAGAGAGGTCACATGACTAGTGCCATGTGCTCTGGTCATGTGACCTTCACACTCTGTGGACAGGGGCTGCAGATGCTAGAGGGAACACTGAAGTCTAACAAGCAGCCAGTAAGCCTTGATGAACTATAGTTGAAAAGTTAAAGCTAGACAAGCTTACTACAAGCTGTTCAGATTATGTCTCGTCAAATTGCTATGTTTGATAAGCGTTTCCTAAGCTGCAGTGATCTTTCGGCAAAGAGGTGAAGTCAGACAAGCTGTAACTAATCAGTAGACAAGTGCCTACCAAGTGGCTCAGCTTGTAGGAAGCGGCTCAGCTTGTGGCAAGCTGTACAAGTTTTTCTTCTCTAATAACTTGGGAACAGCTTAGCAGTCACTGCCAGAGACTTGTGAGCAGCTTTTACCGCTTGCGCTTGGTAAGGGTATACCAATGTGTTTGTGAGGTTTGCTATAGAAAAGATGGAACATGTTCACACCTCTATTTTGGTTTTGATAGATACCAAGAGTATAGTGTTAAAAGTGGTACTAGATCATCCAGGTCCACAAAATCATCAAGACAGTACAGATTGGCACTAAAAATTCCACTGCCTCCCCACACTGTTATACTGACAGGATCAAAGAATAATGTACAGCTGATGAATCCTATCCACACAGAATTGATAAAGACTGTTCAGGATAAGAACCACCCAACATTTGCTGTTACCATATAGGGAAAGATACCATTCCATAAGAAGTCAAGGATGGTACAGTCTAAAAGTGCCATGACCTCAGAACCACCCATAAAGAGGCAGATGTCAGCAGATGATAAAGCTAGCTGCTGCTGGTTGCGAATGTGATCAGGTTTTCTCTGCTGCTAAAGATGTCTGAGTCCTGCATACATGCAGTAATACCATGATATACTGACCATGTTCACTCAATAGTTATCATAAAACCTGCAAGACCGAACAGGGTTTCAGTAAATACTGGAGAGATGGTCAAAAAGCACCTTGCCATTGTACCAAATTCAATTGCAGCACACCCCTTAACAGGATATGACAAAGTTGGAGCATACTTTGGTATATATAGGCAAGGTTAAAGTTGTTAAGGTTCTTGAAACAGGGTCCCAATTCCACCATATTTGAATACAGATTCGAACAAGGGGGAAATCATCAAGGAGGCAACATCCTATATTGCAGCCTGCTATAGCACTACAATTAGACCAGGAGACATGATGTCTGTTGGTTAAATTCTTTTGGTTGCTAAGATGGTAAGGAGGTATGTATTCATTCTAAACTATAACATTCACTTCCGTTTTCACTGGCATTTAAAGAAAATGTGAAAAAAACATCTGCAGGCTACAATCTTGCATCCAGTGTTCAACATGGATCCCCTGACATGAATCCATGTGACTTTGGCTGGGTGAAAGACCAAAGCCATACCTCATGATCAGCACTTTTGCACCATCTTTTGTTCTATAGATAATACAGTGCTTGTGTGCAAATGGTCAACCTTATCCTTCAATGCCATGCAGGCTGCTTCAATCAAATTACAGTGAGTCCAGATAGAGAAGAACAGGAGTTTAATGAAGATTCCAATGGTGATACTGACACATAGATAGTACTACAATATGATGGTACAAAATATAGAAGATATAGGTAGGACTCACCACACATAAAAATATTTCATTCATGCATTTGCATTTCTTATCTATGTTTTAACCTATCAATTATCAAAAGCAGTCTTCAAAAGATGCAATATTTTACATAATTTGCTGATATTTAGATGTTGAACTATCTGAAACATTTAATTTTCATTGCTGTGGAACTTTGGATAAATCTGTCAATATGTATGCTATATCAGTCACATATAGTACGTTTGACACCTGTGGTTTACCTAATTTGGCAGCCATTTTGAATTTATGATAATCGTAATATGTCTTTAACCAGCACCAATGAGGTTCTTGGCCTTTATAACCCATGTGTACATGCAAAAGGTATTGATCCATGTCAAAAAACAATTGAGTTACGGTCATTTTCCTGCTATCGCGGCCGTTTTGGCAGCCATATTGAAAAACCCTATGACCTAGTTATCAAATGTAACTTCTGTCAGCACCAATGAACTCCTTGGCCCCTAAAACCTAGGACAAGATGAAAGAATTTCTTTCCTAGGCCAAAAATCAAATGAGATATAGTCATTTTCTTGATTTGGCGGCCATGTTGGTGGCCATCTTGGATTTCTCAAATTCCTCAAGGGTGACAGAGTGTCACCCGATGGATTATTGATCTAGACCCCTTTCAGAGTCAGAATCCACTGAAAACAACTATGCACCAAATTTTGCACACTTCAGTCCAAAAATGGCATTTGGCACCCAGACTTTATACCAGAGACGTACATTCCTATGTAATGTACAGCTCTGGTATGTCTGTACTGACTACCAGACCTGCAACCAGTCTGTGTTCAATTACTGCCTGTTAAGCGTACCCATGGTCACCCTGGAGTTGACTTCAGCCAAACTGAGCTATATTTAACTCCGATAAGTGTGCTGTCCAAGATAAACATAACCAGGAACTGTTCATTGAATGTTCCACACATAACATAGGTTATGCTGACTGTGGCAGATCTATGCAGATTCAGAGGGGGTTCAATGGGTTCCACAAATCAACCTTTTAAATTAAAAATGTTGGCTTTCTTGCTAAAAGTTGTCACTTTTCTCTGTTTCTCAGACCCCCCCCCCCCCCCCCCTCATATCAAAAGAACCCCAACACAGAAATCCTGGAACAGCCTCAGTATATAAATAGCATCAGTGTTGTGTTTTGGAAAGACCCTAACAACCTACATCCATGCGTGCCGCCCACCCTGACATTTACAAGTGGTATCTGAATCTATGATACTTTTGAAAATAACTTGGGGAAAAAGCAGGAATTCCCCTAAAAGATACTTTCCAGGGCTTGAAATAAACTTGAGCCGGTACCCCAGGGCTCCTTGAATTCTCCTGTGGCTTCCTCAAATTACTGCAGGGAGCCCAAAGATGTACTGTTTGATATATAATGGAGATGCAACCGGAAAAAACCCACTCAATTTCAAGCCCAGCTTTTGTTGGAATTAAACTTTTGTTTGTTATGTATGTATGGTTAGATGTACCATTTGGGGCTTCTTCTTGTGTGATATTATAATCCTCCTGTGTAGGAGCTGTATTAACAATTTAAACACTTTAATTAAATATCTATAGGCATGAAAGGGTTAACCCCACATGAGAACTGGCAGCTACCCCGTACGTACCGGCAGGCATGTTTATTACGTAAACATCTCTCGTACCAGGTATATATAACATTCAGTATGGAATGAGCTTCCCATCAGCATCAAGATTTGCTGCCAGTGTGCAAAACTTCAAGACAAAGCTGAAGACATTGCTATTTCTAAAGTAGTTTATTTGACTATATGGACCATTTAAACATCTGTCCACTGACTTTTCTTTATATGGACCATAAATATCTGTCCACTGACTATTCTTCATAAAGCGCTTTTGAACAATATAGACGGAAAGGCGTTATATAAAATATCAATTATCAGTATCATTATATTTCCCTGCCTGTACTGCATACTGCATCTGAAATGGAGTAAAAATGAGTGTTGTATTCTGGTGAACTTACAGTCATCTATATAATCTGCTAGCTTGTGCCGGGGGCCGGTGCTCTTCACTGGTAAATTTTCCTCCTCCATCATCATATCCTTATCCTTAGTACCTTGAATAACACTGCGATGTCTACTGCTCTGTGTCCTGTAGTTCTCGTGGTTATCCTGTGTACTCTGTGTCGTGTAGTGGTTATCCGTGTCTTTGCCTACGAGTTGTGTGGTACCAACACTAGTGACCTGTTTGTGTGTGGTGTGTCCCGTGGGTAACGACCGGGTACTGGCGGTTGATTGGATGTCCTGGTCTGTGCAGCTGCTGACTGTAACAGGAGCTGGGGTATTGGGGCGGTGACCTGGGTCCTCAGTATCTAGGTCAGAGGTCACGACCTCTTCAGTCTGGGAGCTGAGTCTGTGGTAGAAGTGGTATGGGTCTGAGGGATCGAAGTTGTTCTGATTTCTTGCGGCGGAGTGGTCACTTGCGTTGTTGTCCAGTAATGCCTGTTGTCCTGCACTAGATCCCCTGGAAACAAATATCAAAGTCCTGGACATCAGCAAAAGTGGCAGGCACAGAAAATGTTACAGAATCACATCACACAGGCTAATGGTTTGATAAATCAAGGTAAAGGGGGGGGGGGGGGGGGGGGATGGGGAGGGGTTAAGGTGTTATCATTGTTGTTAGTATTGTTATTGTTATTATTATCATAATCATTATTATTTTTCTAATTATCATTATTATTATTATTATTATTATTATTATTATTATTACTACTACTACTATTATTATTATCATTAATAATAATGATATTAATAATATTATTATCATCATCATCATCATAGGGTGGAAGCTAGTCTTGAAAAGCTGCAGATACAGATAGGATTTGGGAGTTCCACAAGCCCTCAAGCTATTGCACATTAAAATTCAAATATCTATAAGTAAAAGTCAACTTTTCCTTATGTTTAATCATATTTGACTGAATATCTTGATCCTTTGCATTCACAGAGTACTATAAACAAATATCTGATTTTCATGTTCATGTACTTTGTAAATATTATGCTTTATAAGAAAACGCTTTGAAATTATCTTAATAGGCAATACAATTTGATGAATTTGACAGACTATACCAACCCTTACTAATACAGATTTCTATTCCACTGCCATATAATCTCAGCTTTTGAACGTGACATGAAATCCACTAAACAAAAGAACTAATCCTAAATCCTCCCTCCTTTGTATTACCCATGTGATTACCCCTCACCAGAACCAGAGACTTTATTTAAACAGGAACAATAGATGATTTCATTAATTGTTCCCGATTTAATCTTTGTCTCTGCCAGAACAATGGCACATCTGTTGACCTGGCTGCTGTAATTTCTCTCTTGGCCTGCAGGGGGAGCCACTATGCAGAAAGAGAGGCAACTGACCACATCTGTTGACATTGGGTAAACTCTAAATCCTCGCAGATATCAGGAATGACGTCATGGAAACTTGTGACCTTGTAGTACCCTACCCAGGGTTAGATTTAGATTTATATTAAGATTTAGGGCTAGGGTTAGGAATCAGGTCCAGGGTTAGGGTCAGGTAACCCTTACCCTAACTCTGTACCTGATTCCTAAACCCTTACCCTAACTGTAACCCTAGGTAGGATATTCCAAGACCACAAATTTCCATGACATCATTCCTGACATCGGCGGGGATTAAGAGTCTACCTTGACATGGCTTCTGTAATTTCTCTCTTGGCCTGCAGGGGGAGCCACTATGCAGAAAGAGAGGCAACTGACCACTCTGGTTATCAGCATAGCTATCTGTGTCCTTAGACTGTCGTGTTCATTTTCCAGCACCAGTCTGGTGGGTAGGATTCAAATAACACCTCACCATCATTTTCAAACCCCAGTCTGGCGATAGACTTCAAATAACCTCTAATCATAAATATACTGTCTAAAATGGAATTCACTCTGTTCTAATAAAATATTAATCTGTGATTTTCCGAGGAAAAAGGGTACATAAAAGGGTACACTTCCCAGGCATTACTTTCATGATGCCTAGGCATGACTGGGTTCGCTGGCCTAGTTGCCTGTCATCAGGTGCAACAGGTCTGGTACAGTTCTGTGCACTGTACGGTATAATCAATACAGGTATATCACACAGTAACACAAGTGCCGTTTCTCATGAGAAGATAATATGTATGTACGTACATACATATACAATGGAATGGAACATGGATACCTTAAGAATGATAAGAATTATTTTGGTATATATGGGTGTGTGAATAAACATATATGTATGTATATATATATATATATATATATATATATATATATATATATATATATTTATATATATATATATATATTATATATATATATATGTATATATATATATATATATATATATATATATATATATATATATATATATACATATATATATATATGTATATAAATACATACGCATATATATGCATATAAATACATACGCATATATATATATATATATATATATATATATATATATATATATATATATATATATATATATATATATATATATATATATATATATATATATATATATATATATATATATATATATATATATATATATATATATATACTACATATATATATATATATATATATATATACACATATATATATATATATATATATATATATATATATATATATATATATATATATATATATATATATATATATATATATATATATATATATATATATATATATATATATATATATATATATATATATATATATATATGTATGTATATATATCCTATTCCATTGCAATATTGTCTACCTTTCCAGGTGTCTTGAGCATGAAAAGGTCTCAGGTCTGGCTTATTCATATCATTATACAAAATGCATAGGAATTTGAACAAACAATGGAACCATAATCAATACTCTTATTTAAGCTAGCGTCACATGAATATATTAACCTATCCTATTGTTCCACGAGTTCCGCTAGTTTTCAGACAGAGTGCATTATGAGTTTATTGACCCTGAGTAGCTTGCTTTTGGATTGGGTATTTATCATCACTTTTTCTGTCATAATGAGGTCTAATTATAACTGCATAGCTCATAATGACAGAAACTGGATAACAGCCAGGAAAGAATTTGGAGTTTCGATTATCGTCACTTTTTCTGCCATATTGCGGCTAGGTCAAGACTAGCCAGTTGTAAGTGGTAGAGGAAACAATTCCTGGTGAAAACCACTGCCTAATCCCAAGTCACTGGCAACATTCTCCCTTGCCTGGCCAGGATTCAAACCTGGGCATTGGTGAGAGACCAAAATCATTGGCAACTTGTTTACATGCCTCAACCAGATTTTAACCTAATTGTGGTGAGGGACTATTAAATGATCAATCAGTGACAATACCTTAGACCGCTTGGCTATCGAGGGAGTCCCCTAATAATCTTTCTATATCTGTAATATACCAAGTACCTTTAATGACCCCAATTATCCCATTTTTATCTTCAGCATCTTAAGTACAATCAATTTAGTAAATAAGTAAGTTTATTGAACTTTTATACCATTCATATTAGCAATTGTAATGGTTATCCAATTTGGACCTGCAGCCCAGGTGGTATTTAGATACAATACTTCTGCCATAGTGCGACTAGCCAGTTGTGACTGGTGGGGGAAACTGGAGTACCGTATGCCTCAAATGGGAAAAGGTTCACAGAGTGATAATAGTACACTAAGTAAGGTTGTTGAACTGTGTATATCTGTTGCTATTTCTGCAAGTCTAACAATAACGGTACAATATGGTACTTTTTGAAACGATACCGGTACCAGTACCGATACCTCTTAACGGTATCCAACCCCTAGGCGTGTATGATTCGAATGCGAAAAGGTTCATAGAATGATAATAGTACACTAAGTAAAGTCATTGAACTGTGTATAACTGTCAAACGATACCGGTACAATATGGTACTTTTCGAAATAATACCAGTACCAGTACCGATACCCCTTAACGGTATCCAACACCTATGCATGTATGCTTCGAATGTGAAAGGGTTCATAGAGAGATAATAGTACACTAAGTAAGGATATTGAGCCGTGTGTATCTGTTGCTATTTCTGTGAGTGTGGCTGCGGGGAAAGACAACACTGGTGCCTGCCAGAAAAATCAATAGAAAGGTATAATGAACAGGTGGCAGGAAAACCACCATTATACTACATTCCCAGTTCATCCAGAAATTGTTGTCTGGACCTGTGATACTTTCAAAAATAACTTTAAATTCAAGCATACTTTGGAAAATCATTTGAAGGGGAGTTGTAGGTAATGTTCTTGTCATTATTTCTCCATCAAATATTTTCTTAACTTTGATTTTGCCTGCAATATTTCATGAAAATTATAAGATTTTAGCCTGGAGATTTCCTTGACTATTGTCGTCTGGACCTGTGATACTTTCAAAAATAACTTTAAATATAAGCATACATTGGAAAATTATTTGAAGTAGAATTGTAGGTAATGTTCTTATCATTATTTCTCCATCCAATATTTTCCTAATTTTGCCTTTGCCTGCGAGATTTCATGAAAATTGTAAGATTTTGGCCTGGAGATTTCCTTGACTATTGTCGTCTGGACCTGTGATACTTTCAAAAATAACTTTAAATTTAAGCGTACTTTGGAAATATATTTGAAGGGGAATTGTTTGTTGGTTCCTTATTTACATTTTTCCTTCAAATATTTTTTGAGAATTGCTTTTATTTTAGAGATATCGAATGTTGTGAAAGACAACTCTCCTGCCAGCCGTGTGGCTGCCAAAGAAATCAATAGAAAGGTATAATGAACAGGTGGCAGGAAAACCACCATTATACTACATTCCCAGCTCATAGAGAAATTTGTCGTCTGGACCTGTGATACTTTTGATAATAACTTTGAAACTTCCTAGAGCAACTCTGAAGTATCAATGGGTTAAAAGGGTACTATTCCTCTAACAATTCCTAGCAAGCTCACGATACAATATCTCATTGAAATCAGCATATTTATTCAATGAATAGGTTATTTTTACTTCAGCTAAGTCACCAAAGGCACCTAAGGCACCAAATAGTACAAATGGATTAACCCATTCATGCCCAGAGTGCCAGTGTTGCTATCAAGGACAAAAAAAGAACATCAAATTTTGAAGAACTCTTTCTAGAGAAATCAAACATCTTTTAAAAATTTCTTGCAGTAGAAAGAATTATCAGAATAAAAACAAATATGTATATGAATATGTGCTTTATTCTTAATTCATAGTCAAAGGTATCATAGATTCAGTTGGACTTGCCAAAGGAACTGTAAGCATGGATGGGTTAACCCTTTAATGCTCAAACAGCCAAAAGCCGCCCGTCAATTCTGATGAAATCTTGCAGGCAAAAGCTTATTTGGAGAAATATTTCAAGGAGAAATGTTATTCAGAACCTTACCAACAACTCCCCTTGAAATATTTTGTAAAATCATTCCTATTTTCAAAGTTATTGTCAAAAGTACTGTAGATCCAGACAACAATTTCTAGAGGAACTAGTAAGTATCAATGGGTTAAAAGGGTACTATACCTCTAACAATTCCTAGCAAGCTCACGATACAATATCTCATTGAAATTGGCATATTCATTCAATGAATAGGGTATTTTTACCTCACCTAAGGCACTATAGCTAGTATAAATGGGTTAACCCTTTCATGCCTCAAGTTCCCAGGCATTAATGGGTTAAATTGAATCGCTTTATTTACAGACTGGTATCGCCTCCTTACAAATCAACAAACAGAAATCTATCATTAATTATCCTTTGATTTTGACAAACGTTGCAATCTATAGCCGAACACAAGATAAAGAAAAAGACATTACTGCTATTATTTCATTTCAACCTTTATGTTGCTGGTAGCTAATTTGGCCAATACACAATAAATGCAAAAAACCTAAATAATGACTGAAACCCTGGCAAATGGGTACTCATTTAAGAGTACTCAGCGAGAGCTATTAAATGAATACCAACATGACAGGGTTTCGATGGTTTTCAAAAATCTTTACGTCCTTGTGATTTGAATAAAAATGGCTCCAGCATTGAAAGGGTTAAATTGGATTGCTTTATCTACATACTGGTATCTCCTCATTAAAAATAAACGACTACAAATTTATCATCTATTGTTCTTTGAATTTCACAAACGTTACAATCTATATCAGAACGCAAGATTACGACAGAGACATTGATGCTATTATTTTATCTTAAAAAGAAGTTCTCAATGGTCGTAAAAGTAGTAAAATTCAACTCACCGTGAGAGACTATGAATCCACGCCTCCTCCTTCCAGTGCTGCGTGTACGGTTGTTTATGAAGAGGATCGATTCCTATCCCGATTATTCCGCTACTAGTACTACTGCTGCTACGATGCTGTGGGTACGTCCTATCCATAACAGAACAGTTCCGCAGCGGACGAACTGGCAAATCACGCCCTGACGACTCGAATCCTAACCGTGTGTTATGGTTACCTTTTGTTGGCGCTCTGTCCTATCACGGTACATAGGGTTCAGTTTGTATACCGTGAAATGTTCTATGTGTCTAAATTTAACCTAGGGTGTACAGTATACACACCTATTATTAGAGTTGCCCCAGATATTCCTGTTTGATTTTTAGTGTAAATATCAGAAGCCAACAGATGGTCAGAAAAGGTCGAGATATTTACAGTTTGGGATGGGATGTAGTCTGATTTCTCGAGTTATCATATGTTGATCTAAACTAACCAATGATATAACATGATCAGTTTCACATTCTTTTTTTTTCTAGTGTGGTCCCATCACTGCATGGAGGACAGATATTCACTACATTCAGGTATCTGCATCACTTCAAAGTTATATACACACATTTTCCTTGCTAAATAGTATTGTTACTTTTCATTAGTTTTGTTCAACCGCAATAATGAGAGAAATATTCCTATCTGTAAAAATTACCCCCCCCCCCTCATACATTGATTTTTTGTTCTAGACGCTAATGTTCATGCAGCGCGTAGCGCCCCCACAAAGTGAAACGGCGGCAAATGTAACTAATTGAACCCCAGGATAGGAAGTTCATAACACTAGGAAAATTGGATTGCGAAACTGGCGATGCCATAAAGTTAACGACATGTAAAGGCGTATTGATATAATCATTATTCTTTATCTATTTGAAAAGGCATTAGATTAAAAGATCAAATACAATTTTTCAGCTATTTTGGCGCTCCTTATTGGGTTCTAACGTCATTCCGGCTATCCCGAGCCGGTTTGGAGTAGTTAGATAACAGGCGCCAGATTTGATTTGGCTATTTTACTGGCTCGCATGAGGTAGGTAGGTCATAATCAGTTTCGGGCCTTATGTAAATATGTGGGGTCATTGATAAAAGTGGCCTGGCGGTCTTTTTCAAAGATTTACTCCGGTATCAGTCTCGTAAATGACAGGACTAAACTCGGAATGCAAATAACGACCCAAAATAGAGTTACGGGATTTCATCAATATAGCTCTCTTTTCAAACCTAGCTGTCATACAGATGGCGCCGTAGCTTAGTGGCTAGAGCGCCTGCCTGCAGGGCAAGAGGTTGCGGGTTCGAATCCATCTGACCGCAACTAGTATCATCTTTTCCTGCCCAGTCCTTCGTCTGGCACTTTGAAACATTTCCTACCGTAAAGTCTCGCAAATATCGGACAATTTTTATTAATTACGATTTTCGTTGGCTGATGGTGGCCGAAATTTTGTGAAAATAGCGATCATAGCTTAGACACTGTGGCCGAAATTCGCCGATTTTATCAATTGAAATGAAAGCTAGATGGAAAATCGATCACTTACTTTGTACACAAGAACACAATTTTCCCCCACAAAATTCTTATTGTCCACCTCCCTAACTTGCCATTCCTCTGCTATATATACTAATAAAAGAATTTGCCTACCTTATATGTTGTTTACTTGTTTATTCTTGGTGCCGCACGCCGAGAATTATACTTGGTTTACACAAGTGAAACTTTCAAAATGGCGGTCCTCACATACGGCGAACGATTGACATGTGGCGAACGATTGACATGTGCCGGCATATATCGGCCAAGCTACAGGCACATGGCAGGAATAATGCATATTGGTGAATCGGTTGTATCAACACGGGAATCGCCATGCCGCTGATGGCGATGTACTTGTACATGTGATGATGTATAATAAGATTCAATAAGGGCCCCAGAAAAGCATATCATTTCGTGGGATGCTTGTGAGTGGTTTCTTATCAGTGAAATTGATTACCTCAGCTGTCAACTGTGGCAAACTTGACTGTTGCCAGACAGTCAATTATCGCACAACGCCTGGACTTCGATCGTGTTTTGGCAGATGGGGGCACTAGAGACGCACTAGAGTAGAAACATTTGTTTATAATCTAAAATCGATTGCAAACTTTGGAAATCTAAATGTTATTTTTTGGGGATATCAATGAAATTTACTGGGTGGCCGACATTTGGTGAAATGTGTCCTTAGATGGATTGGGGCTGGCCGAGTTTCCCCAATAATTATTTCGTTATTTAATTATAGTGGCCGAGTTTCCTAGGGCGGTCGATATTTGCGAGACTTTACGGTACTCCAAATAACGATGTCTATATTTTTATTATTTTTATTTCACTTTACTAAAATGAATTGTTGGTCAAATCCACTGATCCCAGAGAGAAGGTCTGCCTGAATTGGCGTTCGCTATAAGGCCCGATTTGATTAGTGTATGAAATTCCCTGGTTATAATAAACATTTCCACAGTTGTGAAGTTAGGAATTTCTTCGAGAAAATCCATAGTTTAATGAATGTAAGTAATGCCTAGCCTTCATATAAAAATTGAGCTCTGTGAAGTTTAATGGGTGTAAGTATTAATTTATATCTGTTGATGAAGGAAATGTTCCATTAAGTTCCCTATGACGTTGGTATTGTCACTTTCATGCACACTTGCGGCACATGACTATTACTTTATGCAACTCCCACCCATTTACCTTCTATCTGCCCTTTCACACATCTCTACGTGCTGATCAGTGCCCTATCCAATCCCATGTACCTTCCACCTGCACTTTGGGCTTGGATCCGTGCGCCCGCCACTCACTTTTTGGGCGCACGGATCCTTATTACATCGACAACTTCTACTCCTCCTGCGGCCTTAAGCGCCTTGCCGCAACACTTGCCTCCCCCTTCTCTGTAATTGTACTGTCCTCCCAGTACCTCTTTCAACGGGGCCCTATCTGGATTTTTCCTTGTATTTAACTTCCTGAATGATAGAATACACTCATGATTTACCTCTTCATATTGTGTTGAAGATGGTATAAATAGAAATCAAACCATTGTATTTTTGTTCTGGGTTTCCCCTTCATGTTTTCAACTTCCTGGTTGATTGAGTACCTCTTCATGTCTGAAACATACTCATGGTCTGACTCATCTAGAAATATATATATATATATATATATATGTATATATATATATACATACATATATATATATATATATATATATATATACATATATATATATATATATATATATATATATATATATATATATATATATATATATATATATATATATATATATATATATATATATATATATATATATATATATCCAGATATAAATGGGTTATCCTAGTCATGTTTATAATGCCCCATAAAAGTCTTTGAAGTAGAAATATTTTTCCAGTTTGGACATTCTGTAAATTGGAGCTGTCATTTTCCCATGTCATTTAAAAAAATATTTGTAAAAATATTAATCTCCACTCTAAAAATATCTTTTCTGTTAAATCTGAGAGAGAGACGGAGCAAGAGAGACAGACAGACAGACATACAAACAGACAGATAGAATGAGAGAGAAAGAATGACAAAGATGGAGAGAGAAGAGAGCGAGAGAGAGAGAGAGAGAGAGAGAGAGAGAGAGAGAGAGAGAGAGAGAGAGAGAGAGAGAGAGAGAGAGAGTATGTGTCTAAGGATTATAATGGGTATTTCTAGGTGTATGATGTCCTGAAAGGGCCTTTCAGGTACGTCAAGCGTGCATGTGTGCATGCATGCGTAGGACCTGCACGAGCTAGGCCAGAATGTAGGATGCCACACATAACTTGACACTCTGAACAAGCATTTTGCAACCTTTACCCAATGTCCCTCAGTGTCCCTCAGAAGTTAGGCTTGCCCTGATGGCTGAGTGGTCTAACACTTTTGCTGGTATTGGCTAATTTGGTCAATAAAAAATGATGCAAAAAACCTGAAAAATGACTGAAACCCTGGCAGTCATGTGTACTCATCTGAGAGATATACTCAGCAAGAGCTATCCAATGAATCCCAACATGAAAGGCTTTAGATGTTTTTTAAAATCTTTACGGCCTTGTGCTTTGGACAAAAGTAGCCTTAGCATAGGAAGGGTTAAATGGTTTTCAAAAGATTTGGGTCCTTAATAAATGCTTTGGAAGGAAATAGCCTCAGTATTGAAAGCGTTAAGTCAGGATGTGGAAGCTACGCTTAGCCATGCTGGTATCACGCTAAACCAGCAAATCAAATATTTATCTTTAGTAGATGTAGCAAATCCCTTTGATAAATAACCCAGTGGCGCACAGTAGCTGTGAAGCCATAGTGAGGACAAACATGTTGTGTTATCATTTACCTTGTTAGGCATAGCACAGTAATGGTATCCTACTGATGATCAATACCCATCCTCTCTCTACCTACCCCCAGGCTGCGGAGGTGAGAGAGTGCGGTACAATCTCTCTCTCTCTCTCTCTCTCTCTCTCTCTCTCTCTCTCTCTCTCTCTCTCTCTCTCTCTCTCTCTCTCTCTCTCTCAATACTTTACTCTGACAGCACTGACCCTTATTATATGAACAAAAGATTGTGATCTGCTGGTCGACCAATGGTGCTGTACACTCCCATGGTGCTATTCCATATAGCACTTACTGCTAATTGACTCCTGATGATGTGTGTAATTGTATAGCCCATATCATGTGGAGTGGGAGATTACAATGAACAATGAACAAATAATAATGTGGTCATAAAGGGAACTGCCCAGCATTAGGACAACAGCAGTACAAAATGGATCTAAGTTTCAGTGGTCTGAATAGCCTAGATTTCTAGCTGTCAAATGTATTTTTTCAGTCTCCAAGTTTTTCTGTTTAAATACCAGGTACAGAGTGGTCATGGTGGCCAATGGTAAAATTAGTTCACATTTATCTCACCAGGAGAAAAGAGGACTCCGAATCACAAGAAATAGGATCATGTGCTTAGATGACCAAAAACAAGTGGATTCTAATCCAGCCGGTCAACCTGAACCAGCTAGCCTCAACCAGTGACAACTAATAGCTGCTTATAGCCCAAAATTGGTGCTCTGGGCTTGCCCAGCTGATGGTGGAGATAAGGTTTCTCTGTAATATAATCAATATGAGAGCCAGTGATTGGTCCTTGTTCCCACGTGACCTCGCGCTGATGGCAGATATGTGACTCCTGGCATGAGTCTACCTCTTCACTATAGCGCATATAGTAATTGGTTTCTCGCTACATATCCATTCTTTTCTTCATCCAAGCCATGTGATGCCATCTATCTACCATTGCTGGTTCATCACCAACTGTGGTTGGTCAACTCAGAGGGGACTGGGAGTCTAGTCTAGATAAGATGGTCTGAAATGAACACATATATTTTCACAGTGGGTATAAATATGTGTTAGGTCCAATAAAGCTGTTAATCTCCCTCCACCGATTGCTATTGAAAATAGCCCTACCATCATTGACATATTCAGGTCTGTGCTTCCCAAACACCCCATTCCGTTCCCCTTCCGGCACCCGATCGAACCGTTCTGGCCTCTGTGACCTTTGCGATAACTGCGACCGGCGCGACTTTTGCGATTCTCGTTTCTTCTGCGCTTCGGGAACATGACTCTGGAAATCGAGTGCCGTTATCTCGGGCGTTTCTTCGGCCTCCTCTCCGATCTGGTTAGGTTGCCCATCCGGTGGGGGTGCGGGCGGCTCCCCGGCTTCCCAACTCGTGAAGCGAAAACTGCCCGAGTTTGCCGATGGGGTTTCCGGTTCACCGTACCCGAAGGTGGGTTCTGGGCTGTTCACGTGTATTCTGGTACCCTGGTGGGTTTCGTGGGTGGTGGGGTTGTGCAGGTACGCGGGGTTGCCAGTAGGGGGGTCTGCAATACTCGAGCTGGCTCTATTGGGGAATAATAATATTGTTAAATAATAATAATAATAATGATGATGACAATGATCATAATGATAATAATAATAACAATAATAATGATGATAATAATGATAATAATAATAATAATAATAATAATAATAATAATAATGATAATAATAAAAATAATGATAATAACAATGATGACAATAATGATAATAATAATAATAATGATAATAATAATAATAAAAAAATGATAATAACAATGATGATAATAATAATAATAATAATAATAATAATAATGATAATAATAATAATAATAATAATGATTATGATAATAATAATAATAATAATAATAATAATAATAATAATAATAATAATAATAATAATAATAATAATAATGATGATAATAATAATGAAAATAATAATAAAAAAATGACAACTGAAAAATTTGTTGAGTAAAAACTTATTGCAGTAGGGTTACAGGAAACAAGCAACTTTTTTATTGCCTTTAACTGTGAACACGAAGAGCAGCAGTTAGGGCATGCCTGTGACACGGCACTTACACACAGACAAGCCATCCTATAGTAGGGCTCCTAATTACCCACTTAAACCACTCCTCTTAAAGGTACCAATTTGCTGCCGTAGACTCAAGGCAATGTTCGACGGAACATGCGACCTCTGATTCTCTAGGTCAAGGTCAAGGTTATTCTACCGATGCCTAGAAGTCTTTTCGAATCACGCCCGGAACTTGTAACAATTTGGCAAAGTTAGGAAGCAGAACCATGTGATATAACCTATTAACCTTTATACTGCTTGTGTCAGTGCATCACAGTGTGTTAACCCTTTCATGCCAGGAGATCTCATTCACAAGTTTAGATCAATACAGAACTTAGGTATTAACCCTTTTGCTGCTAGTGTCTATTATCATTATTATTATTATTAGGCTAAAACAAAATGATGCAAAAAACCTAAAAAATGACTGAAACCCTGGCATATGGGTACTCATCCGAGAGTAGTCAGCAAGAGATATCCAATGAATACCAACATGACAGGGTTTAGAAATCTTTGCGTCCCCGTGCTTTGGACAAATGTAGGCTCAGCGTTGGAAGGGTAATTAATGCTCACAGCAGCCAGACAATTTCTCGCAAAATCTGGCAATTTGGCAAAGTTAGGAAGAAAGACAACTATTAACCAATTAATGCTCATGGCGACTGAAAGCATCCCGCCAATTTTGATGAAACCTTGCTGGCAAAAGCAAAGTTTGGAAAATGTTTGAAGGAGAAATGTTAATCAGAACATTGACAACAATCTTCCATCAAATACTCATGTAAAACTATTCTTAATTGAGTTATTGTCAAAAGTATTACAGATACAGACAGCAATTTATATAGGAACTTGTAGCATGAATGGGTTAAGGCCAGACCAGTATTACCCACTAATGCTCACAGCTGTTCAAAACGGCTGACATTTTCAATGAAACCTTGCAGGGGAAAACGAAGATAGGAAAATATTTAAAGGAGAAATGTTATGCTGAACATCACCAACAACTCCCCTCCATATATTTTGTAAAATCATTTTTAATTTTGAAGTTATTATCAAATGTATCATAGATCCAGACGACAATCTCCAGTAGAAACCTCAATCATGAATGAGATACTATAGTCTTAGGATTACTGTATATTACCCTATCATACATTAACCTATTAATGCTCAAAGTGGCTAAAACGGGCTTACAATTTTGGTGAAATATTTAAGCAAAAAGCGAATTTGAATAAATATTTGAAGGAGAAAAGTTTATCAGAAAACTGCCAACAACCCTCCTTCAAATATCTTATAGAATGATTCGGATTTTCTAACTTATTGTCAAAAATATCATAGATCCAGACAACGATTTCCCGAAGAAGTCCTAAGCATCAATGGGTTATGGATGCAAAATGTTTGTTGACAGCATCATGTTATGTCTGGCATCCTAAATTCTGGCCTATCTACCTAAATTTTCATGTTTTACGCATCATTTTGTATTGACCTAATTAGTCACCAGCAGCATAAGGGTTTGATCGATGCCCTGCATACTGGGCTTACTGACTGGTTATTTAGTTCATATATTTGCCACCAGATGGGGTTGTGTATGCAGTAACAATTTCAACTGCCCATACCTACATGTCCTATAATGATTTATATTTAAGGTTGTGAGACCTATGCACTTTCTAATAAAGTGTAAAAATCTAGATCAATCAGTACACTTTTCTTACCAACTGTTGTTGACTTTCTTTCTGTTTGTATAATATCAATAAATATAAGCTGAAATTGTAATACCATAACGCTTTCTAACTCATTCATGCTCATAGCTTATATTGACAAATATTGTTTGACTTGTTTATTTCTATGCTAATGGATGTTTTATGTAAGTATTTTGAAGTATTTTCCTTTCTATACCCATTGGTTAGGATCCTGTGCTTAAGCTGCCTATAAGTATGTTGCTGTCAATAACCTTACCAAACAAATCTAAGAATAATGCTAAGGAATCCCTTGGAATTCCCTAAGAAAATCCCAGAAATTTCCTAGGAAAATCCCAGAATTTCCTTGGAAAATACCACAATATCCTAGTAAGTCTTAGCTTCATTTTAGCAAGGATTACAATAGCTTGAGGCTGAACTTCCCTATTTTACTCATTCCCTCTGATTTAATGGACAATTTAATGACATCACTTTAACCAATTAATGCTTCAGAGTTCTTCAAAATATTGTTGTTTGGATCTATGATACTTTTGACAATAGCGCTGGAATTGAGAATGATTTTACAAAATATTTGAAACTTTCCTTAACAAAACTTCCCTAACCTGTTCCCGTTATGTTAACCTATTCACACCCAAAACATCTGGACAAATTAAATGTCATTTCTCAAACAAAATCAATTATCAAAAAATATATGAAGAAGAAATGTTGAGTAGAAACTAGCAAACAACTTTCCTTCAAATATTTTTTCATTTTACCATTCATTCTAGAGTTATTTTCAAAAATAGCATAGATCCAGACAACTTTTTTCAAATAGGTCTTTAGGCATGAATGGGTTAAAGGAAGTCAGTGTTTTTCGCATTGCATGTGTTTCCTTTTCAAATATCAAACATCCTGTGTATTGTCAAGAAATGTATCATGAATGAAAGTAGATCCCAGATAACCTCTTTAACTCTTTCAATGCTGAGGCTACTTTCGTCCAAAGTACAATGATGCAAATATTTTTGAAAATCATCTAAACCCTGTCATATTGGTATTCATTGGAAAGCTCTCACTGAGTAATCTCAGATGAGTAGCCATGTGCCAGGGCTTCAGTCATTTTTCAGTTTTTTGCCTCATTTTGTATTGGCAAAATTAGCCAGCAGCTGTACAGCAATATGACCCTTTTCTTTCAACACCAATGAAATCATTCCGGGTATCTAATTATACATGCCCAGCATGTCTGCCGACCCACTTGTGTTGAGACCACTAATATGACAACCCTTATAAACTTGCAAAATTATACAACTCTTTCCTTTTAACACCAATGGAATCATTAATTTCAGGGTTTTGACTTTCTAAGGGGTCCAGGTGAATATGCCTCTAGATTTTGCTGTGTGGGCTTCAAGGTTTTTCAGAATAGGGGCCCAGAATTAAGTGTGTATTACAACCAGAAATCCTGTTTTTGACCACTAATTTTTATCAAAAGATCTTTTTGGGGCCTGATCCAAAAGAACTAGGTGTCAGACCCAGAATTTAACGCCAATAGAATCATTATTATCAGAATTATAAATAATTATACATGCCCTGACAATATGCTGACCCCCTGGTGTTAAAACCACTGAAATGAATACCCTTTTAAACTTATATGAGTTACCAAAAATCCTATGACCCTTTCCTTTTAACACCAATGTAATCATTATAAAACATATGATGAGACACAATTTACCGGCAGCCACAGGAGTTGTAACTACCCTTTTAAACATATGTGCATTAACAACAATATCTAAAGCTTGCTACTTATTATGGAAATTATGAAATCATTATGGATAATTAATCATACATGCCCAGATAATCTTTCATTCCACTCAGGTGTTGTGACCATGCACCTCTGATATGATCTTTTCAACTCATGGATGTCAACGAAAATCCTATGACCCTTTCCTTTTAACACCAATGGACTATGGATGAATAATTATCCCAGAATGTCTGCCAATCCACTTATGTTCTGACCACCTAAACTTATGTGCATTAACAACAATCCTATAACCCATTACTTATGGCAATAATGAAATCATTACAGATAAATAATTTAAAATGCCCTGACAGTCGTCCAACCCATTGGTTGTGTGACCACCTGTGATATGACTTATCTTTAACTTCTGTATTTGTTACCAAAAGTCCTATGACTCTCTTTTTAACACCAAATGAATCATTATGGATACATGATAACACATGCATGCCCTAACAGTTGGCCGACCCACTGGTGTTGTAACGACCCTTTTAAACTTATGTGCATCAACAACAATCCTATAGCCTGTTCATTATTATGGCAATCATGGAATAATTATGGATAATTTATAATTATACATGCCCAGACAGTCTGCTGACCCATGGTTTTACGACCACTCATATGACTACCCTTTTAACCTTATGCTAGTTAATAAAAATCCTACAACCCAATGGATAGATATTATACATGCTCAGTCAGTCTGCAAAAGGTGTTGTGACTACTCTTTTAAACTTATGTGCTTTAACAAAAATCCAATAGCCCTTTAATTATCATGGAAATTATAAAATCATTATGGATAAGTAATTTAATACATGCCCAGACAGTCTGCCGACCCACTGGTTTTGCGACCATTTCTGGGGTCCCTTGCCTCCAGATCCTTGCATCCCCAGCTTAGCCTGCGCCATATGTGGATCCATAGTTAGTTAGAACAGGTCCTCTTCATACACAAACCCCATAGGAGGAACGTAAGCTCATGTCCTTAGCCGTGGTGAAACGGGCGCAACTGCCAAGTCACAACACCCAAGCTAGTATGCCAGCGCTTTTTTTAACACTTCTGATGCTGAGGCAATGCACAAGAATGCCAAAAATCATAAAAATCATCGTAACCTAGTCATGTGGGTACTCATATGAAAGCTCTCACTGAGCTCTCTCAAATGAGTACCCATTTGCCAGGGTTTTGCTAAATTTTCAGTTTTTTTGCATCATTTTGTATTGGCAAAATTTTCCACCAGCAGTTAAAGGGTTGACACTCAGTGAAATTGGGGGAAAATGAGGTTCAATGCAACAGGGCGTAACGCTAACTGCATGGGTGCAGTCGCTTGTGGCACAGCGGCTGGCCCCGGTACCCTTGTGTACCGAGATGTGCCGTGCCCTAATAACACCCTAACGGAAAATATGCGGGTTGCATCCTCGCACTATTCGGGTACTTATGAATGCACACTAGGGCATGCTTATTTGGCTGAGCAAATAAAAACCATAGGTGAATAAAAACAAGTGGATATGAAACCAGCTGGTCAACCTAAATAACTAGGCTGCGGCGAATAGCCTAAAAGTTGTGTTCTGCACATGTTGGTGCATAGCTTTCTCTGTAATGTTAATGATACGAGAGCCCTCATTGGTCTGTCTCCTAGTGATGTCACACTGAGGCCAGATATGAGACCCCTGGCATAGCCAGGTCTTCACTATAGCACATATAGTAATTGGTCTCCAGCTAGATATCCATTCTTTTATTCATCTTAGTAAAAACCTACTGGTAAACCTTTAGATCTACATCTACATAGCAATATCACGTATGAGAACTGGTAATAGCTTAAGTTGACTTTTAAATGAGGGATAGGGTGATGTAAAAAGCATGTTTTTTTGGCTATTAACAAATAAAACCCTGCAGGCAAACCTTTAGATGTGACACAGAATGATCTACATAGCATTATATCTCCAATGGAAGGCAACATTGTTGAGTTGACTTTTAACTGAGCAATTGGATCATCTACATGCTTTTTTTGGTTATGCAAATAAAAACCTACAAGTAGACTTTTAACCCTTCCAATGCTAAGGCCACTAACTTGGCCCAGAGTACAAGGACCCAAAGATTTTGAAAACCCTCTGAACCCTGTCATGTTGGTATTCATTGGAAAGCTCTCGCTGAGTACTCTCAGATGAGTACCCATTTGATAGGGTTTCGGGTATTTCTCAGGTTTTTTGCATCATTTTGTATTGAACAAATTAGCCACCAGCAGCATTAGGGTTACATGAGGCATGGGGAGATATACATAGCAATAACTTCTATGGAAGGCAATATCTTAAGTTAACTTTTAAATGAGATCTACAATTATGCTTTTTTGGCTATTAAGCAAATAAAAACCTACAAGTATACTTTTAAATGAGGTATAGGGAGATATACATAGCGATATCTTGGATTGAAGGCACTTCTTTAAGTTGACTTTCAAATGAGAGAGAGGGTGATCTACAAAGCATGCTTTTTTAACTGAGCAAATAAAAACCGGCAGGTAGACTTTTAAATGAGGCATAAGTAGGGATATCTGCATAGCAATATCTTAGATGGAAGCCAATATCTGAAGTTAACATTTAAATGAGACATAGGCAATCTACATAGCAATATCTTCTATGGAAGGCAATACCTTAAGTTCACTTTTACATGAGACATATAGTTGATCTACATAGCAATATCTTGGATCTTAAGTTAACTTCAAAAGTTAACTTTTAAATGAGACATAGGTAATCTGCAGAGTAATATCTTCAATGGAGGGCAATACCTTAGTTAACTTTTGCATGAGACATATAGTTGATCTACATAGCAATATCTCGAATGAGAAGGCATTAATACCTTAACCCTCTTTTGCTGCTGGTAGCTAATTTGGCCAATACAAAATGACATAAAAAACCTAAAAAATTATTGAAACCCTGGCACATGGTTATCGTCTAAGAGTACTCGACGAGAGCTATCCAATGAATATTTTCTCAGTTTATGCTCTATTCAAAAATTACTCCAAACACTGCATGAATTGGTTGTAATTAAGTGCTAAGTTCACTATTTATGAATGACTTAACCCATTTATTCCTGTAGCAGCTAAATTAACGTAATTTCATGTTTGAAATTATCAAGAAACTAATCATTTAAGAAACTATACCTTGAAGAACAATTTTCAACTCTGTGGCCTGAAGCATGAAAGGTATTATCCTCAAATCTGAGGGCCACAGCGAAAATCAAATCCTGTATTCAATAGTACTCACTTTTACCATCGTGAAATAAAGATTATAATTATCATTATTATTTTTTTTTACCTATTTATATGCTTACACAAAAAGGTGTGTTTCAGTGTAAGGTTGAGAACAATTTATCTTTTTGTTGGTACATATATTTCCATTAAAGGAGTTCAATACATAATATATTCACTTGTTGATCACTTGATTGCTTTGAATCTAACTGGTTTTAGCCTGAGGCAAGTCTAGTTCCCTTCATAATTACCTCTCAAGTCCTGTCTTTAACCCTGACAAATCAGGATGCGGTCTCCTAAATCTAGGATAACGTACACTCCCACACTCCCTGAGAATTAAGTGCTGACCTAAGGTATTAGTTCCTTTCTTCACCACTAGATGGCAGCATGGTCTAGTATTGTCAATAGGCCATGGGACTGGTGCCTGCATGGTGCAGCAGACCAGTTACTCTAACAGCATGTAAGGCACAGCTAAGAAGATGGATTGGAGTTTCAAGAAATACAATTCACAAGTGCACAGATTAGGGATGAGACACAAAGCATATTCCCAATCTTTTCAAGATGTCTCTTGTTGATGTATAACAGTATGTGTGTGCTTTGGCACAAGTTTATTTAGTTGTTACAACTATATGTAATTACATATGAAAATCCGATTGTATATGTGTGTAATTAGAAATTTAAGAAACAATGTTTTTTATTGTACTGTAGTAGTAGCCGAAGCACCCATAGTAGCAGTGTTAGTAGTAGTAGTAGTAGTAGTAGTAGTAGTAGTAGTAGTAGTAGTAGTAGTAGTAGTAGAAGTAGTAGTAGCACTATTTTAAAAATTGCAATCTTTGTATGTACATATTAAGTTCATAGATTCATCGTAAAAACTAAGTGGCCTTTTAACCAAATTTCATTTAGTCTACACATACAAAACTCACATACTTGAACACCTATTCAAAGTCTTTTACATAAAGAAAAATCATTATTTACTAGGGACTGGCATTTTTCTTTTCAATTTTGGTGATACAATGCGATATTTATACTTCTTTAATGATACCATATCTTAACAATTTTTAGTGATACTTCCTGCCTTTTAGGGACCTAACTTTGTTAAATTTAGCAGGGTCAGCTTCAGAAACTTTACTATTAAATATTGAACTACCTTTGAGCCATCACAGGTAGCAGTTAAGTCAATTGCATACTTTTCCAATTCAATATCAGTATTAGCTATTGTATCAAGTACATGTACTAACCTACCTTATTCATAAACTTATCGCTAATAAATGGATTACAGATTAACCCATTGATAATCACAGCGGC
This sequence comes from Maea johnstoni, assembly GCA_963942565.1. NCBI lineage: Eukaryota > Metazoa > Annelida > Polychaeta > Spionida > Magelonidae > Maea > Maea johnstoni. The sequence goes on along the minus strand of OZ012695.1, from coordinate 4,251,946 downwards.
CAAAACCAGCGTGACAATTTCGATGAAATCTTGCAGGTAAAAGAATAGTCAGAAAAATATTTGATGGAGAAATGGTAATTAGAACAAAACCAACATCTCTCCTTCAAATATTTTATAAAATAGTTCTCAATTCCAAAGTTATTATCAAAAGTAATTTATATCCAGATGGCAATTTATGGAGGAACTCTTAACCCTTCGGCTGCTGGTGGCTAATTTGACCAATACAAAATGATGCAAAAACCTGAAAATAACCGAAACCCTGGTAAATGGGTACTCATCTGAGAAAACTCAAGAGCTATCCCATGAATACCAAAATGACAGGGTTTAGACGATTTTAATAATCTTTGCATCCTTGTGCGTTTGATGAACGTAGCCTCAGCATTGGAATTAATGGGTTAGCACTTTGGTGATTGGAGAAGTCTCTCTGGATGAGTACTCAAACGTGCTGCTGGCGTTGAAGTGAGATTATGGATTACCCTAGGGGCGGTCGAGTGCGAGATCTAAGCTTGTCATCTTACACCCTGTCGCCCCCTATGATTAGATTAAGAAATCAGACAAATCAAGATGATTACGGACACATGCGGTGACCCTCAGAAGTACCGAGTTCAAGAGTAATGTCTAAGGCTGATTTTAACAGCAAAGGAAAAACTAAACCTATATATATATTATCCATAATTTTTTTATTATCATTATAATTATTATTATCATCATTATCATTATATTTATTATTTATCATTTATATTTATATTTATATTTTATATTTATATCTATTTATATTATTTATTTATTATTTATTTATTATTATAATTATTATTATTATTATTATTATTATTATTATTATTGTTATTATTGTTGTTATTGTTGTTATTATTATCATTATTATTATTATTATTACTATTATCACCATTATTATCATTGAATATTATTGTTATTTCATTATAATTTTATCATTATCATCAATATTATTGTGGGAGCATGTAGGGTTTGGATAAATTCCCTACAGCTGGGGTCCTTCCAAGGAATCTGAAGTCTCGACTGATGTTAAGAACAGTTCTTTATTTCAATTAAGTTCCATATCTGTTTCCATACAGTCCTTAAACACCGTGAAAACTACAATTCACAAAGTACAATATCAAGCAATTAGTAATTTAGTCCATACAATTTCAGTTCTAGTTAAATCATCTTTAGATACATATTCAAGTAATCAAAATAGACCATTATTCACTTTAAGAGAAATACATCCAAAATTGACAAATGTGTAAATTCAAAGATAAACTGACTTCACATACCTCTTTAATTCCTTGCAACTCCAAATATACGTTCCTATTCCTTTGTTCGCTACAGCCTATCTGACGCTACTTTCGCGGGTATCTTATCATGTGTTATACCATAAAACTTTCACTAGTCATTTATTAACTAGACTTTGGGTGCAGTTAACCCCTTGTTTTCCAAAGTTCCTGTCGCACATTCCACTATGGGTTATTCATTTACTTACTGTAAGAATGACATTCATTACATGGCTCCCTAAAATTAGTATTTCTAATTTTCCTTCAACTAATGAAATGCTCTGAGTAGCATTTGAATTAACATTAATTCCAACTGGTTCTTCAACTCATTTTTACCCAATACAATAGGGTATATCAAAGGGTGTTATGTTCTAGATTGCTACCTTAAGTGCAATTTAATCAACGTAGGCTCCTTGTCGGGGAATAACCTAATATCCCACTAAATCTAACTAAAACCATTTTCATCTCTCTGCTCTACTAGCAGGACCAACTTATGTATGGGTCGGTCCAAATAACTTGTAGGCTTTGTTGGTTTGCCCTTAGAATCCAGTGTGGGGTTTGCTATGGCCAGCTTGACCTTGCGCACATGACCGTCCTTTGAAGGGTATGTTTCATCAACCCTTGCTAACAACCACTGGTTCCGTGGCAAATTGTCGTCCTTGACAATTACAATGTCACCAGTCTTCATCTCTCTTCTTGGATGAGACCATTTTGATCTACTTTGGAGATCATTCAGGTATTCCAGTTTCCATCTGGTCCAGAACTCATTTGTTAAGTGTTGCACTCTGCGCCATTGTTTTCTGCAGTACAAGTCTGCTTCCTGAAATTTTCCAGGAGGTGGCAAAATAACTCTTGACTTCATAGTCAGAAGGTGATTAGGAGTTAGTGGTGCCAAAGATGTTGGATCATTCAAATTGTCTACTGACAGTGGACGGCTGTTCACAATAGCTGCAGCTTCACACATTAGGGTCCTCAATGATTCATCATTTAGTTGAGGCCCGGCCTGATCCATCAACGACGCAAGCACCTTTCTTATAGTGCGTATTTGTCTCTCCCATACTCCACCCATGTGGCTAGCTGAGGGAGGATTCATTTTGAACTCAAAGTAATCACATTGTTCTTTCAGGAGGAATTCTTTCACCTTTGTGTGGTTCATCTGATTCATTTCAGTCTGAAGTTCTCTTGATGCACCTATGAAATTGGTGCCCTGATCACATCTCAACTGTCTCATTGGTCCCCTGATGCTGAGGAAACGGCGTAATGCATTTATGAATGAGTCTGTTTCCAATGAGTTGGCAGTCTCAATGTGCACTGCTCTTGAAGACATGCATGTGAAGAGACATCCGTATCTTTTGAGACCCTTTCGGCCTTCCTTGGTGTACCAAGGTCCAAAGAAATCAACTCCACAATATGTGAAGGGGGGTACTTGTTCCAATCTATCGGCAGGTAGGTCTGCCATCTTTTGTCCCTGAACTGGGCTTCTTAGTTTCCTACATTTGACGCAGGTAGAGATGCATTTGGATACAGCTCCACTGCATCCAATAACCCAGAATCCATTTGCACGAATTTCATTTGTTGTCATTCCACGACCACCATGTCCTGTCTTCTTGTGAAAGTGTTGAACAACCATCTCAGTTACATGGTGTTTTCGCGGTAGAATGACTGGATGTTTCAGTTCTGATGAGTAGAGTGAATTTCTTATTCTTCCACCTACTCTCACTATGCCATTTTCATCTAAGAAAGGGTCCAGTCTATATAGCTGGCTAGTTCCTTTCATGGCCATCTTGCGCTCAGTAGCAACATGCCTGTCAAGGTTGCTTTCATTGACCTTCAGGCTCTCAAGTATTTTAATCTCTGGTCCAAAAGCTTCCCTTTGAGTTAGCTTTATTATTTCCATTTCCGCTCTTTGCATATCCTCTACCTGCATTGGAGCATAATCCTGTTTGTCCTTTCTTCGCAATTTCATATGTGATGTTTTATTGCGAATCTTATTCAGTAGTTTTGTCTTGAACCTCAAGCAAGCTGCTATAGCCCGTTTAGCATGCAGCCAATCCGAGAAGTACTCAAGGCGCTTCAGGTCGAAACCCTTAGTGTTTTCATTTGCCTTTGTACTCAACACTGTGACCCTTTTGACTTCTGGGTCAGTTAAAGAAACTGACCTGTCGGGGTCCTGGTCCATTTGTGGTATGTCCCTTTCCCAGAGAAAGGCTGGTCCCTTAAACCACATGCAGTTGTTCTCTAACTCATCAGCATTCACACCTCGTGATGCTTTATCAGCTGGGTTTTCACCAGATCTAACATGTTTCCATTGGGAGGGATCTGTCTGGTCTCTGATCTGTTGCACTCTGTTTGCAACAAAGACATGGAATCTCTTTGAGGCATTCGCAATGTATCCCAGAGCCACTTTGCTATCGCTCCAGAATACTTCATTGTCAATATGATATTCCAGCTGATCCTTCAATAAACTGCTGACTCTTACTGACAGCAGGGCAGCAGTGAGTTCCAAGCGTGGTATTGTCACTGTTTTCAATGGAGTGACTCTAGCCTTTCCCATTACGAGGGAGCAATGCACTTCATCTTGTTCATTGATCAAACGTAGGTATGATCCTTGTCCGTATCCAACAGTGCTTGCATCTGAGAAATGATGCAATTCTGCCAGTTTCACCTTTCCAAAATCTTCAGGTTTGAAGCATCTTTGAAGTTTCACTGACTTAAGTTTGATCAGTTCACTTCTCCATTTTTTCCAACGAGGTCTAAGCTCATCAGGTAGTGGACTATCCCAATCTGCCTGGCATCTACACATTTCTTGCAATATTTGCTTGCCCACAATCACTACTGGGGCTATGAACCCAAGCGGGTCAAATACTGAACACACTGTTGAAAGAATGCCACGTCTGGTTAGTGGTTGGTCCTTTAATGTGATTCTGAATTGAAAGGTGTCAGATTCAATGCACCATTGAACTCCAAGTGCTCTTTCAATGGGCAAGGCATCAATGTTGAAATCTAGTTCCTTTAGGCCTTTTGCCATATCTTCTGATGGGACAGTTTCCATAACTTCCCTTGAGTTTGAGACAATTTTGTGTAGTCTTAATCCTCCTTTGGCGCAAATATCCTTGCTCCTAGCAATAACGTCTATTGCTTCACTTTCAGTGGCCACTGACTTCAAGCCATCATCAACATAGAAGTTATTGCGGATGAAGTCTGCAGCCTTTTCCCCAAACTCTTTCTCATTATCATTGGCTGTTTGTTTCAATCCATAATTTGCACAGCCAGGAGAAGATGCTGCACCAAACAGATGCACATTCATTCTGTATTCTACCACCTCATCTGCATGATTACCATCCTTCCACCAGAGGAAGCGAAGAAAATCACAATGCTCTTGGTTGACCTTGAACTGGTAGAACATTTGTTCAATATCACACATGAATGCCACAGGTTCTTGACGAAACCTTGATAACACTCCGACGAGGGTATTTGTGAGGTCAGGTCCTCTGAGAAGGTGATCGTTCAGAGATTCGCCCTTGTACTTGGCACTACAATCAAAAACAACGCGAATCTTATCTGGTTTCTTGGGGTGATAAACCCCATGGTGTGGGATGTAATATACCCCTCCATCATCTCTTACTAGATCTTCATTTGGTACCCTTTCAGCGTACCCTTTCTCAATGACTTCATTCATGAAGGCAATGTAGTCCTTTTGATATTTTTCATCCCTTTTAAAGTTCCTTTCAAGTTGCCTTAAGCGATGCATAGCCATAACTCTGTTGTTAGGCAGATTAGGGTCTCTAAGCTTGAATGGAAGTGGCATTTGGTAGTGACCATCATCAGACAGATGAATGCCTTCTTTCATTGTGCTTAGGAACTTCAAATCATGTTGTGAGTAGTCATCCTTTCCAGTATTTCTTTCATTGAAGTCCAATTCCATCATCCTGTTTACTTCTAAAGGAGTAATGATCTCCTTGACCGCAGTCTTCAAGGAGACATGTATCTGGTTGGACACATCCTTCGCACCTAAGCTGTCATCCCTGACATCTGATCTAGACAGCTGGGCTGGGATGTTGTATGTGAGGATGCGATGACTCGCACCTATAGGATCATGCATATCTACCTCAACCTGGTTTGGGTCAATGATACCTACTATACCCCAGCCAAGATCTGTCCTTTCGGCATAGGGTCCATTACCACTTGGGGGTATTACTTCTCTTGGGACTAAGGCTTTTGAGCAGTTATAGCCTATAAGTAGGGCTACCTTACAGTCATTCAGTGGCATCAACTTCTTCCCTATGTTCCTTAAATGAGGCCAATTCTGTGTCATTTCAGGAGTTGGAATATGCGCCCTATTGGCAGGTACAATATTCCTGGTGTATGTCACAGGAAGTGGAACCTTTAGAGAACTATCGTGTCCTCTAACCACCAATCCTTCTACTCTTCTGCTCTCAATAAGCTGGTCTTCAGCCAGCATGGTGGATAGCCATAACTTAGTACTGTGTCCCTTTACACCAAGGGAGTCACAAGTGTCTTCTAGAATAAATGTTGTATCAGATTGAGTATCCAATAGCGCATACACCATTATTTCTCTCTCAGGCTGTTCCACATGTGATACCCACACAGGTACAATCATCGAACTTTTACCAGCCTCATCTGTGTCACAGAGATGGGTGGTCCTAATTCTGCTGCAGGTTGCCTTGGCTGCAGTTTCTGGTTTAGAATCATCTATGTCTGAGCCTTCTGCCTTGCTATTTGAGGCTTCCACTCTATCATTTGTCCTTTTCTTTCCCATATGCAGGGAAGTAGGGTGACGACCCTTGCATGTCTTACATGTTTTCCTTTCAGGACACTCTGCTGCTAAGTGCCCGCGGATCAGGCACCTAAAACAAAGTCCTTTTATCATACAGTAGTTTTTCCTATCCTCTAGGGACTTGGACAAGAATATCTTGCAGTCATCTATATCGTGTCCCTTTGAACAGAGTACACATTTTATTTCCCTTTGTTCATTAGTTGTTGATTCCCTTTTCTCAGAGACATCTGTAGCCAGAGCCCTGGCTTGTCTAAACTGGCCAATCTTATGTGAATTTTTATCACTGGTATTTCTATCATTTCCCTTCAACGCTTGAATGGAGGTGATCGGATCACAAGCTATGTTTGATTCCTTCACCATAAATCTGGTAAATTCCTTGAAAGGTGGGAATGTTCTTCCACATTCTTTCCAGTCGGCTGCTACCCTTGCCCAGCGGGCTACAAGCCAGTCTGGAAGTTTAGTGAGCAATTTCCTGTTTTCTCTACTGTCATCTAAAATGCTCAAACTCCCAGTGGTCTCCATGGCTTTCTCACATTGCTTGAGAAAGTCTGAGAATTTTCTTAAGGCTAAGCCATCTTTAGGAGGGATTTTAGGCCACTCCTCCAGTTTGTCGCGAAAGGCGTTGGCAATCACGAATGGGTCACCATATCTCTGTTCTAGAAGCATTCTTGCCTCAACATAAGCATCATCTGTGCTTAACAGAAAGTATCCTTCAATAGCCTCTAGGGCGGCACCTGTTAAATACCTTTTCAGGTAGTGAATCCTTTCATTTGATGGGATACCCTTCTGATCAATAAGGGTGTCAAAAGAACTCTTCCATCCAGGGAACTTGAGTGGTTCCCCATTGAATATAGTGGGTTCCGGTACAGGAAGCCGGCTGAGACTAACCTGTTCGGCGAATGATCGGGTCAATTCATGGATCTGTTGTTGGGAAACGTTTTGACCATAATCCCTGTTAGGCGGTTCACCGGCATTTACATTTCCCGATGTGATGGGAGAGTAAATCCATGTATTCTGTGGTCTCTGTCCCGGCACATACTCGCCTGCAGAGGGATTCAGAGCCACCTGTTTTCTAACCTTATCTATTGGGGATGACTCAGATATAAAGCCTCCTCCATTGTCAGGAACAGTCACCTTAGGTGCCTGCTCTGAAACTGAATGGGTTTCTAAATAGCCTTGTATGTATTCCCTTGTATCCTGCTGTTCTGGCAAGATGTTCTCTATATCCTGACCATTACCCTCCTCTCTTTCTATTTGTTTTATAGCATCCAATTTTGCCTCTGCTATTTCCAGGTCTTTCATTGCCTGTATTTTCTCTATCTGAGCTCTGTTTTGAGCTTCAATGTCTATGTATTTCAATCTAGTTCTCATAGCAGCTGCTTCAGTGGCTGCATCTAAACGCTTGGATGCAGCTGATGACTGGGATGAGATACTATTAAGTGAAGATCTACTTCGATTTGATCTCATTTCACTCTTTTCCATTTCTATATCTTTAATTGCATCTGCAATTTTCCTTGCTATGAGGTAGTGGTCCTTTTCCACTCCCTCATAATTTGAGTACTCAGACTCATCCATATCAGCTGACCTAAAAAGGTCATTCAGCTGTTCATAAGAGGATGACACCTCTATCATATTCTGTTCCAAAGCCCCTCTCTGATGTTTAATCAAAGAGATGTCTTGGGTTTCAGACAGCAAATTCTCTATTTTAACTGCCTGTTTTCTCCATGAGGTCATTGCTGCTCTGAACCTTGACCTCTTCTGTTCAACCTGCCATTCTATACCCTTTTCTGTAGGTTTTCTATCCCTAACACCTAAAGTAGGCATTTCTAGGTTATCCCCCTTGAGGTCACTCTGATCGTCTTTAGTAGCCATAATTAATTTATAAATTTGATTAAGCTGAGAACCAGTTGAAATTTTCTAATCTATAAAAATGAGTCCTATCCTCAACTTAATAACAATTAATTAACATACAATTTGATAATTCTGAAATCTTTCTATAAAAACAGTATATACTTAGTTATGAACAGTCAAAAACAATACATGTATGCATGCACAAAACCAATAAGTATACTAAAAGTATGTAAACAAACAGACCTTAGTAATCCATAAAGAATGACAATGTTATCCTTGATAAATCATATGAATTAAAAACAATAAATGTTCTTTTGTCCATATTAATGTCTGTCCATATTCAAAAGTTCTGTAGGGGCAAACTTGTTATCCTGTTGCCTGTAGTCCATATTAGTGTTTGTCCATGTTCAATAGTTCCGTTGGGGGCACACTGTTGTTATCCTGTTGCCACAAATTGTCGCTAGGTGTAGAGGCACTCAATGTTATTGTCCTGTTGCTAAGGGGTTGTCGCTAGGCACTGGCTGGCTGTGGTATCACACAGCCGCTGCTGGTCCTGGGGTCCAAGGTTCAGGTTTTATTGCTCTGCTCAACCCCAATGCACCCGCTGCTAAGAGCGTTGGTCTGGCTGGTAATCTGGGTCGCGTCACTAGCAGTATCAGCATTCCATAGTGTTTATATCAATCCAGTCAAATGTATTCCTTATAATCCATGTTTCCTTGTGAGATAGGCTGTAGTATCCAAGGGTTTGTCACTTATAGATATATCCAGGGTTTCCACTGGATATACACAGAGAGTTTTCACTGTGGGAGCATGTAGGGTTTGGATAAATTCCCTACAGCTGGGGTCCTTCCAAGGAATCTGAAGTCTCGACTGATGTTAAGAACAGTTCTTTATTTCAATTAAGTTCCATATCTGTTTCCATACAGTCCTTAAACACCGTGAAAACTACAATTCACAAAGTACAATATCAAGCAATTAGTAATTTAGTCCATACAATTTCAGTTCTAGTTAAATCATCTTTAGATACATATTCAAGTAATCAAAATAGACCATTATTCACTTTAAGAGAAATACATCCAAAATTGACAAATGTGTAAATTCAAAGATAAACTGACTTCACATACCTCTTTAATTCCTTGCAACTCCAAATATACGTTCCTATTCCTTTGTTCGCTACAGCCTATCTGACGCTACTTTCGCGGGTATCTTATCATGTGTTATACCATAAAACTTTCACTAGTCATTTATTAACTAGACTTTGGGTGCAGTTAACCCCTTGTTTTCCAAAGTTCCTGTCGCACATTCCACTATGGGTTATTCATTTACTTACTGTAAGAATGACATTCATTACAATTATTATCATTATCATCATCATCATTACCATCGTCATCATCATCATCATCATCATCATCATCATGTCATTATAAATTCAATTTCATTAAGAAAAACCATTAACCATTTATCCCTGGGGACCTCCTTTAAAGAAACCTTGCAGGTAAAAGCATAGCTAAGAAAATATTTGATGGAGAAATGTTAATGAGTACATTACCAAGAAATCTCCTTCAAATATTTTGTAAATTGTTTTTTAACTCCTGAGTTCCTGTCAAAAATACAATATATCATGACAACAATTTCTCAGGGAACTCTTAACCCTGGTCCCTCTGAACCTGGAAAAACTAACCTGCTGTGCATAGCCAGGAACTATCTGCTGATGCAATTGCTGACCTGCTAATGACCATTCATACAAACTAGTTAATAGGACCTCCCACAGAGCCTGTACATGACCCAATGCAGCTCCATTTTGAAGACCCCCCTGGACCTTCATTTTGACATATTGCAAGTTGTGCCCTAAAATTGTGTCTCTTTGTACTAAAAAACAATGCAATGGCAGGGTATTACTAGACCAGGAGACTTGCCCCCTTAGGCTTTCCGTTCCGTTTGCCGTGGGGGCAAGGATCCTCACGTTGAAATTTTTGGAAGCTGTTACGTGATTTTGCACTGACACATTTGAATGAAATAAAACTTAGTTGTATTTGTAGACCAGTGTTTATTTATCATTCAAGACAATATTTTATTTTACTCACCTCTTCCTTTTTGGAAAAATCTTAACTTTTTATGGAGGTACATGGAAAAAGGCCTCCTAATCCGCAAAATGGCCGCTAATTCTCGCGTTGTCAGACGAGATGTTGCGTTATCTCCAAGCTCCAACACACGTCCGCGTGCTGTCCAACAATTGAACTTCGATAAACTTTTACGACGTCCGCGGCCAACTTACGTTAGTACCGCTCTGGCAGACTATGGCGATCGAGGGAACAAGTGGCCCTTATGAGCCTTTATTAACTTAATTCCTACAAACTTGTCCATTAAACTAGCGACGGAGTGTTTTCATCATAATACACCGACCCAGCTTCCAGTTTTTTGCATTGGAGGACTAGTGCCGTATAGGTGAGGCCCGTCAGAGCAACAATAGCATAGGGCCATAACGATACGGCACGGAGGGTCTAGGGTATTACTAAGGGTAGGTCACATACAGCAATTCAGCAGGACAAGGGTTAACTAGGGATCTTGTTAACCCTTTCATGCTCATAGATCTACTTGTTCTCACTGCACTTGTCCATCCATCACCACATCTAGCACTAGAACTGGGAGTATAATCAATTGATACAACGTGGAGTTGTCAGACGTTCATTATCAGCAATACATCAGAGGGTCTTTGATCTGGTCATTATTATTATTATTATTATTATTATTATTATTTATCATTATTATTATTGTTATTATTATCATTATTGTTATTATTATTATTATTATTATTATCATTATTATCATTATTATTATTATTATCATTATCATTATTATTATTATCATATACTCAGCTAGAGCTATCCAATGACTACCAAGATGACAGGGTTTAGATGGTTTTCAAAAATTTCTGCATTCTAGTTCCTTTAATGAATGTAGCCTCAGAATTGGAAGGTTTAATCAGGGCCCCAGTTAACCCTTTTATGCCCATATATGTACTTGTTCTCACAGCACTTGTACATCATTAACCACATCTAGCATTAGAACTGAGAGCGTAATCAATTGATATCACACGCGGGTGTCAGACGTTCATTATCCGCAATACATCAGAGAGGCTTTGATCTGGTCATTATTAATATCATTATTATTATTATTAATATTATTATTATTAATATTATCATTATCATTATTATTATTATTATTATCATTATTATTATTTTTATTATCATTAATTATTATTATTATTATCATTATAATTATTATTATTATTATTATCAATTTATTATAATCATTTTTCTTTATTATTATCATTATTATTATTATTATCATTATTATCATTATTATTATTATCATTATTATTTTTTATTATCATTTATTATCATTATTATTATCACTAGCATTAGTATTATCATTACTAGCATTACTATCATTATTATTATTATTATTATTATCATTATTATTATTATCTATATTTTAATACTCACTTGGCAGGTTCGGTATTTGGGGTTTTCTCATGGGATATGCTTTGCCGGGCTACACTGCTGCCATGGATCAATTGGTATTTGTCTCCGATTCATGCATACACTTTTGTTTTTTTCAAATTTTATTTACTTACTTCATAATCTTGAAAAATAGCCGGTTGCCAATGGCAATGAAAAAGTGTCTGCAGCCAGTCCAGGTCACATCAATGACATATGTCTGCAGCCACCCGATATGATACAATGTATTTCATACAATGTTGTACAACTGTATCTATGAAATTATACAATGTTGCTCTCCCCCTCTTTCAACTCTGTCTATAAAAGTATACAATGTTGCAAAAAACTCTACATCATACAGCACTATAGGTTGATAGGGAGAATTAGTGCATGTGTACTCAGGGCTGTGGTGTTGAAATTAACTCCCTCATTGACTGCCCCCCTGTCACCCTACTGTCCCTTTATTAACTGCCCCCCTGTCACCCTACTGCCCCTTTATTAACTGCCCCCCTGTCACCCTACTGCCCCTTTATTAACTGCCCCCCTGTCACCCTACTGCCTCTTTATTAACTGCCCCCCTGTCACCCTACTGCCCCTTTATTAACTGCCCCCCTGTCACCCTACTGCCCCTTTATTAACTGCCCCCCTGTCACCCTACTGCCCCTTTATTAACTGCCCCCTGTCACCCTACTGCCCCTTTATTAACTGCCCCCCTGTCACCCTACTGCCCCTTTATTAACTGCCCCCCTGTCACCCTACTGCCCCTTTATTAACTTCCCCCCTGTCACCCTACTGCCCCTTTATTAACTGCCCCCTGTCACCCTACTGCCCCTTTATTAACTGCCCCCCTGTCACCCTACTGCCCCTTTATTAACTGCCCCCCTACTGCCCCTTTATTAACTGCCCCCCTGTCACCCTACTGCCCCTTTATTAACTGCCCCCTGTCACCCTACTGCCCCTTTATTAACTGCCCCCCTGTCACCCTACTGCCCCCCTGTCACCCTACTGCCCCTTTATTAACTGCCCCCCTGTCACCCTACTGCCCCTTTATTAACTGCCCCCCTGTCACCCTACTGCCCCTTTATTAACTGCCCCCCCTGTCACCCTACTGCCCCTTTATTAACTGCCCCCCTGTCACCCATTGCCCCTTTATTAACTGCCCCCCTGTCACCCTACTGCCCCTTTATTAACTGCCGCCCTGTCACCCTACTGCCCCTTTATTAACTGCCCCCCTGTCACCCTACTGCCCCTTTATTAACTGCCCCCTGTCACCCTACTGCCCCTTTATTAACTGCCCCCCTGTCACCCTTCTGCCCCTTTATTAACTGCCCCCCTGTCACCCTACTGCCCCTTTATTAACTGCCCCCCTGTCACCCTACTGCCCCTTTATTAACTGCCCCCCTGTCACCCTACTGCCCCTTTATTAACTGCCCCCCTGTCACCCTACTGCCCCTTTATTAACTGCCCCCCCTGTCGCCCTACTGCCCCTTTATTAACTGCCCCCCCCTGTCACCCTACTGCCCCTTTATTAACTGCCCCCCTGTCACCCTACTGCCCCTTTATTAACTGCACCCTGTCACCCTACTGCCCCTTTATTAACTGCCCCCTGTCACCCTACTGCCCCCTCTCTCTCTCTCTCTCTCTCTCATTATGTATGTGATGTCCAGGGTTCGTCTTTCCCAGGGGCATATGCCCCTAGCTTTTGCTGTGGGCCCCTAGATTCTTTAGACTAGGGGCCCAAAATAGTATGTATAGTATTATAATACAGAAATGCTGTTTTTGACCACTAAATTGATTAAAATAGCTTTTCGGGCCCCAAGCCTAAAATCTAAGTGTCAGATCCTGGGTGTCACAATATCTTGATTAGTGGGGGCAGGGGTTTGGGGAATTTAAACATGAGTTCTATCAAATTGGCTTGGCAAACTTAACGCCTGGCAGGACTTTCTGATCATGGGTGGCCCATGTCCAACTTGCCCTGCCGGACTACTTGGGTTGGCAGGGTACTGTTGAGCCCTGTCCCCTATGGGGATCTTCTCTCCCTTTCTTTTAAAAAAAGTTGTCGCACCCTCTCTCTCTCTCTCTTATTATTATCATTTAGGTGGTGTTTCAGTATCTTAATTAGTTGGTGCAGGGGTTGGGGAATCTATACATGAGTTAAAAAACAAACAAGAGCGACGTCTATGGTTCTGTAAGGGTTCTATTTTTTTGAGTGGTTAAGGCAGTTTTTTTGAGCTTCACTGAATCCAAACCCGTGCTGTGCACGGGGGTCTGCTAGTTATTATTATTATTGTTATAATTATAATCATAATTATATACTCAGCTAGAGCTATCAAATGACTACCACCATAACAGGGTTTAGATGGTTTTCTTTGCGTTCTTGTTCCTTTAAATGAAAGTAGCCTCAGAATTGGAAGGGTTAACAAGAGCTCCAGTTAACCCTTTCCTGCACTTGTCCATCCATCACCACATCTAGCACTAGAACTGGGAGCTTAATCAATTGATATGACACGTGGTGTCAGACGTTCATTATCCGCAATACATCAGAGGGTCTTTGATCTGGTCAAATGCAAGAATATGATTAATAAACTGATTGCTTGATTATTTCTACAGACCCGCAAAGTCAGTTCCAAGCAGTTATTAGAGGGCCTACCCTGATGGCCTAGTAGTCTATAACGCATTGTCACTGACTGCTAGCTGTCCCTCACCACTGAAGGCCTGCCCTGATGGCCGTGTGGTCTAAGGCATTGCCACTGACTGCTAGCTGTTCCTCGCCACTGAAGGCCTGCCCTGATAGCTGTGTGGTCTAAGGCATTGCCACTGACTGCTTGTCGTCTCTCACCACTAGCTGGTTTAGAATCCCGGCCGAGGCATCTGAGAAAGTTGCCAGTGACTTGGCATTAGGTAGTGGTTTTCAACGGGTACTTCAGTTTCCTCCACCACTTACAACTGGCTAGTCACAATTTACTTAGCCGCAATATGGTAGAAAAAGTGACGAAAACCAAAATTCCTATGTCCTAATTCTAGCACTAAAACTTAGAGCATAATCAATTGATACGATGCAGAGGCCGGTGTCAGAAGTTCATTACCAGCAATACATCAGAGGGTCTTTGATCTGGTCAAATGTAAGAATATGATTAATAAACTAATAGCCTGATTATTTCAACTGCAAAGCCAGTTTAAAGCAGTAATTAGAATACTAGGGATGGCCCTATATCTTGAGTGGTCTATTAGGCTTTTTCACTGATTGCTTGATTATTTCCAATTCCAAGCAATTATTCGAATACTGAGGGATGACCCAGAGAGAGGACCATGTGGTGCCACCTATCTGTCATATCTGGTACTACAACACACTTGGGTTAGTCAACTCAGAAGGAAATGGTTAACTTTTCAAGGACTCTGAGCCTAGTCTAGTCAGTGACCAAGAGATAATCCACTTAGATAATCCATAATCCTTCCAGTGATGAGAATTATCACATGACTGGTTTCCATACTAACCCATTCAGGCCTAGAGTTCTCCTTCGAAGATACTTTTCATGGTAAATTGCAAAATTAGCAAAAATTCACAAACTATCTTATTTGATGGAGAATTGTAGGTTTAGTTTTGTTCATCAATTTCCTACTTTCTTTCAATGTTACTTTTCACAGTAGCTTTGGAATTTAGCGAAAATTCACACAAAATATTTGATGGAGACTTGTTGGTTTAGTTCTGATCAATAATTCTTCTTATGATATTTTAGAAAAAAATCTGGTCAGTAAGGTGTCACCAGTGTCATTTTAGCTGTCAGGCATGAATAGGTTAACTGCCAACTAGCTGTCTCACCACTGCCTAGGTTCCAATCCCGCCCAGAGTATGAGAGAAAGTTGCCAGTGACTTGGGGTTAGGCGGTGATTTTTGCTGGGCACTTCAGTTTCCTCCACTAGTTACAACTGGCTAGTCACGACTTTGCCGCGATATGGCAGAAAAAGTGACGATAATCTAAAATCAAAATCTACTCTAGATTCACTTTAGTTTAGTTTAGTTTGATTTGATTTTTTCATTAGATAGATAGATTAATGGACGGATGAATGGATAGATGGATGAAGAGACAGACGGATGGATGAATTTATCCATGGATGGATGGATAGATAGATAAAGAAAAATAGAAAGAAAGATGAATCGAATTATAGATCGAAAAAAAAGGATGGATGGATGGACAGACAGACAGAGACACATATGGAAGAAATTGGGTGGATCCATGGATAGATAGATAGATAGATAAATACAAAGAAAGAAAGATAAATCAAATGATATAGATCCAAGAAAAAGGCTGCTCTCTTTCCCTTTCCTTCATTCCGGAAATAGCCTTCAGGATTTATTTCGTTTCAGGTAATATTCCTGACATGTCTTTCTCCTCATTCGCATGTTCCCTGACTGCCCTTTTCAATACCTGTTTGTTGTGTTTCCGTTCCGTAGACTTAACCCTTATGCTACCGATTGCCAATTTGGCCAATACAAAATGAGGCAGAAAACCTGAAAAATGACTGAAACCCTGGCAAATGGGTACTTATATGAGAGGACACAGTAAGAACTTTCTAATGAATACCAACATGACAGGGGTTAGATGGTTTTCAAAAATCTTTGCCTCCTTTGGACGAAAGTAGCTTCAGCATTGGAATGGTTATAGTGCTCTTTTCAATACCTGTTAGTCGCTTTCCCGCTCCGAAGACTTAACCCTTATGCTGCCGGTTGCTAATCTGGCCAATACAAATGATGCAGAAAACCTGAAAAATGACTGAAACCCTGGCAAATGGGTACTCATCTGAGAGTACTCAGTGAGAGCTGTCCAATGAATACCAACATGACAGGGTTTAAATGCTTTTCAGTTTTTTCTTTGCATTCTTGTGCTTTGGACGAAAGTCGTGTCAGCATTGGTAGGGTTAATGGGTTAAGTGCCCTTTTCAATAGGTGTAAGTCGCGTTCCGGCCCCGCAGACTTAAGTGATTTGGACGGGAGAGAAGTGTTGATGATCTCGAGCAGGTGGAATTGTCAGAGAAATATACATGCCGGCTACATTCCTGACAGATCTCTGGCAGCGTGCCAAATCAGGGAGAAGACACACGGTCATTGCCACGTTAAAGACACAATGGGTCAGACACATAGGGCCAATTTCATTAAGCCACTTGATACCTGGTTTAAAGTTAAACCAGGTCACAACTTGAAGATAGACCAGGTATCAAAGTTAGGCCAATTTCATTAAGCATTTAGTACCTGGTCTAAAGTTGAACCAAGTCACAAATATGGGACTAACTTTAGACCAGGGGAGGGGTGGTTTATATCCTAGTAGGGTCTGGTCTAAATATTTATATGGCTGATATAAAGGCTATTTTTGAGTATATAAACTGGAATTAGCATATACATAGCGATTTCATGATTATTCTGCTACAATCATAACTAAAACATGTTTCTTTTCAGAAAAAAAATCATGCTTGTAAATTTGCATATATTATGAGGTGCAGACGAATCTAACACATCTTTAATGCTAATAAATTTGTACAGATGACTTTTGTCATGTTTCCCCAAAAAATGCTTTTTTGTCATAGATTTGTCAACAAAAATGTCAGGTACCCCTCTCTTTGAAAAATCTCTCAAATAAAAAGAAAAAAAACACAGTTTGGGAGCAAACTAAGAAACTTGTCTTTATAGTAGTAAAATAAACCACTGGCATTTGCATTTTAAAGATATCTTGCTTCTACACGTTCATATTGATATTCATAGATAGTTTGAGTGATGCTGATACACATGTCTTGAATTGCAGAGTGCAGCATTTGAAGCATCTGACACATAAGTCAGAATAAATATCAAATCAATTAAACTTGACAATGGTAAATATTGCAATTGTATCAACTTTATTTTATATTCCATACTTTTTATTAGCATTTCACATCATAATTGCATACAATACTTAATACATGTATTTTTCATTCCAAAGAAATAATACCCTACACTGGTCATCCACTATAGATAGGCTTTGTTGGGGGAGTGAAGGTTTCTATTCTCTCAACATGGGGTCCTCTACTCATAGCCTTTGTTATACTGACCACAAGTTCTTGCCAATGCCCAAAATAGAGCAAAAACCAAGGCCTAGATAGTTGAGACTAGGTTTGCCTGTTACCTGGTACTAACTCATTTGATGAAATCGGACTAAAGTTAGGCTGGTTTAACTTCTGAACCAGGTAACAGCCGAACCAGGTATCAGAGTTGACACCTAGTCTAAGTTGGGTGGGTTTACCTCACCTTAATGAAATTGGCCCATAGGTTTCGACTTTCCCTAGGGCCCAGGGACATATGATCCTAGATTTTGCTGTGGTCCCCTATATTTTTATGACTAGGAGCCCAAAGTAGTATCCTTTATGCTGCTGGTAGCTTATTTGATCAATACAAAATGATGCAAAAAAGCTTTAAAAAGACTGCAACCCTGGCATATGGGTACACATCTAAGAGTACTCAGCGAGAGCTATCAAATGAATACCTACATGACAGGGTTTAGATGGTTTTCAAAAATATTTGCGTCATTGTTCTTTGGATGAAAGTAGCCTTAGCATTGGAATGGGTATTATAATAACCAGAAATCCTGTTTTTGACTTAAGTCTTTGTCAAACCGCCAAGACCCTGAGACATTAAAACCATTAATGTTTAAGACTTCTTTTAATAGAAATTATTCATGTTTTTACCTGCAAGATTTTATCAAAATTATCAGGCTGCTTTTGGCTATGAGCATTATAACCCTTATGCTGCTGGTGGCTTATTTGGCCAATACAAAATGTTGCAAAAAACCTGAAAATGATTGAAACCCTGGCACATGGGTACCCATCTGAGAGTACTCAGTGAGAACTATCCAATGAATACCAATATGACAGGGTTTGGGTGATTTTCAGTTATCTTTGCATCCTTGTACTTAGGACAAATGTAGCCTCAGCATTGGGAGGGTTAATGGGTTAAGACTTCCTTTATAGAAATTCTCATCTGGAGCTAAAGTACTTTTGACAATAACTTCAGATTCATTTTACAAAATATTTGAAGGAGAGTTGTTGGTAGCGTTCTGATTAACATTCCTCCTTTAAATACTTTCTTAACTTTGCTTTTGCCGCTAACATTTCACCAAAATTATCTGGATGCTTTTGGCCCCTGCTAGCACTAATAGTGTTACCCGTTAATTTCTGCAACATTCTAAAATGATCCAAATATTTTAGTGTTATCTCTCCAGCCAAAAGTAAAACAGTATAAATGTTCTGTTTGTGGTTACATGACCAAAAGAAAACACATCAGTTGATATGTTTTGGACCCCTAACATTAGTATTTAAGGCCACTCCAATTTATTTACTTGTCTTACGTGCTCAGGAGGTAGGAAATGAGCCATTTTGGAATAAAAAAAAAAGTTGAAAAATGTGACTTTTTTTATTTTTTTAAATTTTTTTTAGAGTCTGACGACTAGGACTGGTAGCGATATGTTTCTACCAGCCTATTCTCAACTGAATAAAATCAATCAATCTATTAATCCCTGTAACCTGAAGGGTGGGAGGTATACCTCCTCAAGTCTGAGGCTCTACTACAGCAATGATAGCTTCCTGTAGTTGAATGAATCACACTTACAAAGAATATTCTTAAAACTTGCACTTTTTTTGGGGGAGGGGGGGAGTCTGACAGAAAATTTCAAAACCACTTTCGTCCGTAAGACACCAAAGATGACTTTTTTTTTCTTTTTTTTTGGAGTCTGACAGGATTTTTTTTCCAAAAAAAGCTCGTAAGACAAGTAATTAAATTGGAGTGGCCTAAGAGGGACATACATGTGGCAAAGTTTTGTACCAAAATACCCTAATTACCGTTAATTCTTGGAAATTCAAACCACCCTAAGAATTTGGGCCACTGTAATATTTTTGCAAAATATTTAATGAGAAATCTTGGCAACCCTAGATCTAACGCCAGTTGCAATTTCACAAAATATGGACCTGGCTGTAAATCAGCCCAAATTACTGAGAATTTACGGTAAGTTTTATTTTTAAACCTGGTGTTTTAATCTCAAATGCAAGCACGTTAAGCACTTTTTTTGTCTAGATGAAGCCATTGAATCTTATCACATACAATTGCTACTCCCCTTGCTCCAATGTTTTCCAAACCATGAATATCTTGCAATCGCAGCTCTAAGTCTCATGTTTAGGGGTCCTTAGCGATTCGAGAAAATCCTTATTTTTTGCCGTAATCTTGCCATTTCCGCTAAGCCGCCCCGAAGACCCGCTGCATGGTTGCCTATCTTCCGATACAGTTCTGTCCGCGAGACGAAACATACGCATGATCGCACTCGTCAATTACAGTTGGCGTACGCCCGTATAAGGCCAAGAACGCCCCCTAGGACCCCCCTGAGAGCTATCGCAGCCACTTAGTCCTCTGACGGAGATCTCATCCGACCAGGAGGGCCCAGGAGGGCCCAGGAGGCTTAACCTGTGTAGCGGTGTGGAGGTGAGGGTTTAGGGAAGCTTTACGCGGCTGCCTTAAGGGCACGCTACTGTCTGTGAGATACTGTGCACAGCAGGTCTGGCCTTCAACCTAGGTTATTCTATGTTTAATTGTGTGTGTGTATATATTTATATATATATTTATATATATATATATAAATATATATATAGGTGCTCTCTATAAATAGATCCTACAAATAGACGGTCTCTGTTGACAAGTGGTCTCTACAAATAGGTGATCATATGTGGTCTCTATGACTGAATCTGTTGAGAGTTTTTTTTTTATATTTCCTAGGAAACCATTGTGTCTGGATCTATAGAGAAGCAGAATTAAGAATTTCTGTGGTTTGCTATTGGAAGGATGGCTCAAGTCTTCAAGAGATGGATTAAAAACAGGCATGTAAAGAAAAAAAAGGATTCCTTATTGTTTCTTAGAAAAAAAGTGAGAAAACTGCCAGTAAGTTGGCATTACGCGGTAGTTTTCACTGGCTCCTCCAGTTTTCTCTGCTACTTACAACTGGCTAGTCACGATTTAGTTGCAATATGGCAGAAAAAGTGAAAAAAATTGAAATTCAAAAATTCCTAAGAAATAAGCATTCCAGTGATTTTCCGTAGAGGGGATGATTCAATACGAAATGGGTTAAACAGAGCAGGTAATGAAAAAAAAATTTCCTGCAAAAAAAAGCGTTTCCATGGTTATCTCAGTAGCGAATAAAAGAACAAATAGGTTAACCCATTCGTGCTCAGAGCTCAATTTGATAAGTGTCATCTGGATCTATGATACTTTCAGGGGCGGATCCAGGATTTGAGAAGGGGGGGTTCGATGTAGTTCCGAAAAGTGACACTTGGTGGCGCAACTCACAATTATTTATGAAAACACCACTAGGAGTCAACTGCAGAGAGCTAAAAATAATAATTTCATAAGAGATATAAAAGAAAATAATAATCTAATAAGAGATAAAACAAAATACATAATAGCGTAAGAGTGAAATTTTAATTGAAACGCAATATTTCATATAAATTATGATATGCAAAATCGGATTTGGTGATGGCCACATTGTCCTATTTTTTGGTCGCAAGATTGAACGGACCTCGTGCACTTTCAAACATTTAAGAAATATATTTTACCTTTTGGAGAGATTTAACAATGTGAACACCCTGGGGATGAGGGGAAGAACTTTTTCCCACTATGCTTGATTGATGTTAGCGTAATTGCGATAGATACATGCATTTGGGGGGGGGGGGGGTTCAATTGGAGACAGACTCTTTCATTTGTGATATGACTAAACACCAGTCATGAGAGTCATTCAGTAAATTTTCTAATTTGGCTGAACCATTTCTATTCAACCTTTTTACAAATAATACTCTACTTGATGAGGTACGCTCAAAGTTGTCTGACCATTTTTGCACTTCAGATGCAAATGGGTTAAGCCACTTCAAAAGGTGTTAGGATGTGGTTATTTATGTATCTGTTGGCTATTAGTTAGGTATTTACCATAGGGCTTGGAGGAATCAAGTGATCTAGAAGTTTGAGAATCAACGACCCCCCCCCCCTCCCCTTACAAACATCAGGTTTTCAAAGCTATTCTTAGTCTGCAAACGACTGGACTGGACTGTCTGTATCCGCTGGACCAGTGACCTGTAATCTTTATATCTCTGGCTGGACTAAGGAATCAAGTGATCTAGAAGTTTGAGTATCAACGAACCCCCGACCCCCCCCCCCCCCCCCCCCCCCCCCGTACCCTAACAAACATCAGGTTTTCCAAGCTAGTTCTTAGTCTGCAAACGACTGGACTGTAATTATGTATCCGCTAGACTAAGGAATCAAATGGTCTAGAAGATTGAGAATCAACGAACCCCCCCCCCCCCCCTCCCTTAACAAACTTCAGGGTTTGCAAGCTATTCTTAGTCTGCGAACGACTGGACTGTAATTCTGCATCTGCTAGACTAAGGAATCAAGTGATCTAGAAGTTCAGGTTTCCCAAGCTATTCTTAGTCTGCGAATGACTGGACTGTAATTCTGTATCCACTAGACCAGGGAGCTTTGTATGGTGGTCTCTGGCTAGACTAAGGAATGAATCAAGTGATCTAGAAGTTTGAGAATAAACGAACCCCCCCCCCCCCCCTCACCTAACAAACTTCAGGTTATCCAAGCTATTCTTAGTCTGCGAATGACTGGACTGTAATTCTGTATCCGCTAGACCAGGGAGCTTTGTATGGTGGTCTCTGGCTAGACTAAGGAATGAATCAAGTGATCCAGAAGTTTGAGAATAAACGAACCCCCCCCCCCCCCCCTCACCTAACAAACTTCAGGTTATCCAAGCTATTCTTAGTCTGCGAACGACTGGACTGTAAGTTTGTATCCGCTGGTTCACGGCAGATAATCCCCTCGAGCAGGATGTTCATCCAATCGGACCTATACCTGGCTGACACCAATCAGCCTGTTGCCTACTCAGGGTCTGGGGAAACAAAAGATGTGGACAGGATTGCAAATTGCAACTGGTGGCCGAGGCAGGAAAAACAATTAGTTTTGATGTTTGTCCACAGGTGGCGTGGTGGTACACAATGGCTCACCAGCCAGGGGGGGTTCGTCGAACCCCTCGAACCCCCCCTGGATCCGCAACTGACTTTTGAAGATAACTTTTTAAAAGATTATGAATTCAAAAAATATTTGAAGGAGGGTTGTATGTTGAGCTCAGATCAACATTTCTCCTTCAAATATTTTCTTAAAGATGCTTTTGTTTGAAAGATATCACCAAAAGAGTCAGGCCTTTTTTGGCTGTTACAGGCCTGAATGGATTAACCCTTATGCTGGCGGTGCCTAATCCTGGTAATTCAAAATGATGCAAAATATCTGAAAAATGAACGAAACCCTGGCAAATGGGTACTCATATGCGAGTACTCCCCGAGAGCTATCCAATGAGTACCAACATGACAGGGTTTGGATGGTTTTCAAAAATCTTTGCATCCTTGTGCTTTGGACAAAAGTAGCCTCCGTATTGGAAGGGTTAAGGGCAGTTAGGTAATGAAAAAGAGGTATTTTATCGTTCCTACGAAGCGAATCTTTTTACACAGAGAGGATAATTCATGCCATGTTGGTATTCATATGATAGCTCTCGCTGAGTACTCTCATATGAGTATCCATGTGCCAAGGTTTCAGTCATTCTTAGGGGTATTTTGCATCAGTTTGTATAAGCAGAATTAGCCACGAGCAGCATGAGGGTTAAGGGCATCATGGTGATGAAAAAGAGCTATTTTATCGTTCCTACGAAGCGAGCGTTTTTACGCGGCATTCTACGTAAAGCATGATTCATGAAGAGTGGTAGGATCTCTGTTATTCCTCTGACGCCATTTAGGTCGGAATATGAGCTCCCCAACGAGCAAGCCACAAATCAGCGCCACCTAGAGGGCTGTAAGTGAACTAGAGGAACCGCGCAACAAATCCTCAGCGACTCTAATCACCGACAGCTTTCAGGCCAATCTCGCTAATTCAACCAGCCATGCATGAGAAAATAGACAGCCATTGGTGTTATTGGGGAAAGACGTGAAGTCAGTGAAGGCATAGGAGGCGTAGTTAATGGCGATTTATCGCTCGGTTGTGGCCGAGGGGTGATAAATGTGTCTTTGTAGCGGCAACTGGAAAACATTCTATCGTATCCCTTTTGCATCAGATGGTGAAGAAGACCAGGGTGCAACATAGGTCGCAAAACATTAATTTCTTAGCAGGGCAAGCTGCCCCTAAAGTTGACTTGCCCCGCCTGCACTTCCCCTTGCCCCGCCATTGCCCCGCCATTGCCCCGCCCTTGCCCCTTACTCCATTGAACAAAGGTGAGATTGGACTTTGCCCAAAACACTACATTTTCCGAGCGGGGCAATTCAGGGTCTTGTTCAGCTTATTCCATTTGCATTTTTTTTACCAAATTCATTTGCAACTTGCAATGGGGCAAGTGGTTATGTTGCACGATGAAAACTATGGTCCACATAGTCAGACAAATATGGAAAGAAAAGAAATATTTTGAGAGGAATTTTGAATTTTGTTTTTCATCACTTTCTTTGCCATATTGCGACAAAGTCCTGACTAGCTAGCCGTAAGTGGTGGAGGAAACCGGAGTCTTTTTTCATACTTTCAACTCCCATTATTTTATCTAATAATGCCCGAAAATGTATCTCAGACCACATATTTTACAAAGTTTTCTAGAGGAGCATGACCCACCTGTGTCGAGGGGTGATAAATATGACAGTATTCCGCACTGCCTGAGTTCATTTGCTCCTAGATTTTAAATCATAGGAGGCAAATCTGCTCCTACCTGGAAATACTAAGGTCAATCCCCCACTCAGCCTTAGACCACTCTGCTATCGGGACAGGCCCATTCCTGAGACTAACTTGGGCAATTTTCATTACGATTCCGAGCATAAGCCTGAAAGATACCCAGGCGTAACGACTAACTAAGTACTACTGGCTGCGAGCCACCACTTCTATGGCCTACTGCCAGCAATTAAACCTTCTAATGCTGAAACTACCTTCGTCCAAAGTACAAGGATGCAAAGATTTTTGAAAACCTTCTAAACAATGTCAAGTTGGTATTTATTGGAAAGCTCTCGATGAGTACTCTCATATGAGTACCCATTTGCCAGGGTTTTGTTCATTTTTCAAGTTTTTTGCATCATTTTGTATTGGCCAATTTAGCCACCAGCAGCATAAGGGTTAACTAACTATTACCAAATACATCTTGCTCAACCCAAATTAAGCGGCATGATTCCAATATTTGGCAATCGGAGAATCGATACAGCTTAATGCGAAGGATGCACAGTCACACTCACAGAAACTTCCATTCGGCAGTTAATTAGCACTGCTTCCTGGTCTATCCTCAGAGTGGCTTCTATAATACCCAATGATGGATAACCAGTAGTTCAACTATCACAGGGACTACTGGATAGATGTCTATCATAGGGGCTGCCTCAATAGCTGAGTGGTCTAATGTATAGTACTGCTTCCTGGTCTATCCTCAGACTGGCTTAATACATAATGATGGATAACCAGACTCAATGGTACAGTGGCAAAATTGCCAACCTGAGTGCTGGGAGGCATGGGGTCTAGAGTAGGGGTTCGATTCCTCTATAAACTGGGGCAACCACCGAAAACCTTCATTACTTACTCTTTATTGTCTGTCGCCCAATTATTGGGAGAGATTACTTTGAAGAGTTTCATATTCATTTCATATCATCATTCATGCTATCTGTGTCGTCTGCATATACAAAAAAAGCTCTCCTTCTTACTTGTTTGAGCCACCCTTAAAAATAAGGGTGGCGAACCCTTTAATATTAAAAAAAAAAAAAGAGAAGAAAAATTATGGATAACCAGTAGTCCAACTATCACAGGGACTACTGGATAGATGTCTATCATAGGGCCTGCCTCAATAGCTGAGTGGTCTAATGTATAGCACCATGTGCTACTGTTCTTAGACTGGCTTCTATAGAGGATCCGCCATGGCCTAGTGGTTGCACTGCTTGGCTCCCAAGCGTGAGCTCACAGATTCAATTCTCCGATGGGTTCCCAAAAAAGTGGGTTGGCCTGGTCGCTATATAAACGTGCGGTATTGTCTATGGTCCTTCTGCAACTGAAAGACCATTTGGAATTAATTAAGAGAAAGGAATTTCTTCCCGGTTCCGGGTTTTTATCTTATCGTGATACATTAACTCATTAGCACTCAGAGCGGCCAAAACAGGCCTGACAATTTTGGAAATATCTAACTTACAAAAGCATATTTTGAAAAAGCATTTGAAGGAGAAATGTTGATTAGAAGCAAAACTACCACTCTCCTTCAAATATTTTGTGAACTTTCGCTTTGTTCTCAAGTTATTTTCAAAAGTATGAAAGTAGCAGACGTTAAGTTCTGGTGGAGCTCTAAGTGTGAATGGGTTAAACCCCATTCATTCATTCCTACCTGGCTTCTACATGATAGATGACTGTTGTTGGGGCTGCCCCAATAGCTGATTGGTCTAATGTATAGCACCAATATCCAGCAATCATACTGGCTAGGTGTTCTATTGCAGATATATCTGTATATATATATATATATATTGAAAGGCCTGACTTTAGAAATACACAATGACCAATGATCAGTAGTCCAACTGTCACAGGGACTGCCTCAATGGCAGAGTGGTCTAATGCGTCAAACCACCTGCCGCAGTTTTACAAGAAGAACTGTTTACAAGGAAATAATCATTTGGAAAATACCTGAAGGAGAAAAACATTAAAACATCATCAACGACTTTTTTTCAACTATATTTCCTTCAACAATCCCTAAATTATTGCAAAAAGTACTAAAGATCCAGACGACAATTTCTGGAGGAACTCCTAAGCATTAATGGGTCAAGGTAGCTTTATGAATAGTTCCACTGATTGGTGAATATCTTTAAAGAGAAAGCAAGATTGAGTAAACTTTTGAAGAAGAAATGTTCATTAGAACATCATCAACAACTTTCCTTCAAATATTTTGCAAAATCATTCTCAATTCCTAAGTTATTATCAAAAGTACTAAAAATCCAGACAACAACTTCCTGGAGGAACTCCTAAGCAATAATGGGTCAAGGTAACAGTATGCAAGAAGCGTAGTATCACTGATTGTACTTTATTGTGGTAGTCTGATCAGTGAAGTAAAAACACCAGGGGGACTGGTGATAACTGACTCTCATTAGAAGTCAAGGTAAAAAGTCTCTCTATTGATTACCACCATTTTAACACATGTTTCTTTAGGAGGAATCGTCTGCTTCTCTCATACTTTTGAAAATAACTTAGGAATAAAGCAAAAGTTCACAAAATGTTTGAAGGAGAGTTGATGTCTGTTGTCTGATCAACATTTCTCCTTCAAATGTTTTCAAGAAAATGCTTTTGTAAGTAAAATATTACCAAAATTGGAAAATATTTGAAGGAGATTTAATAATCAGAACACTGCCAACAAATCTCCTTTGATGATTTTGTAAAATCATTCTTTATATCAAAGTTATTGTAAGCAGCGTAACGGATCCAGACAACAAATTCTAGAAGAATTCTTAAGCAGGAATTGGTTGACCCATTAATGCCTGTAGCGCCCAAATCTGCCTAACTATTTTGGTGATAAAGAGATAGCGACCATTGATTTTTTGCGAGCTCGAATCAATCATTTCGCCTCTTTCCTCATCATGATACACTCATCCTGATCGACCAATCATTTACCAGTATTATGCTTCCATCAGAAGTCCCGAGGAAACATCAATAATCCTCAATGGGCTAATTTAAAGAAAACAGCATGCTATGTTTGGCCCATGTTTAATAAGAATAATTTGCTGTTTTTCCAGAACCTTAGGGCAGTCTCAGGTACAGTAAGGCCTATAAGAATAAATTGTTTGTTTCCTGTAACGGACAGAAAAAAATTGGTAGGTAGGTGGGTAATATATATATATATATATATATATATATATATATATATATATATATATATATATATATATATATATATATATATATATATATATATATATATATATTTATTTATATATATATTTGGATTATCTTTTATTGTTTTCTGTAATGGTCTGAAAGAAAGTAGGGTAGGTAGGTAAAACATATATTTTGGTGTTTTTTTTCTCCAAAAAATATATGTTTCATCGATGTTTATTATTGATTGGGAACTGGAAGGGTGGAAAAGATTAAGGTAGTGAAAACTGGTAAAAGGGTTGGGTTACAGGAAACAAACAATTTTTAGGGCTAAATTGTTGAAGAACCATGAGAGAACTAATGATGGATGTGAATGAGATTGTAAATATCAGCTTGGTATGAAATTAGGAAAATTGCCATGCTACTTAACCCATTCACACTCAGAGTTCCACTAAAAAGTATCGTCTGCTACTCTCATGCTTTTGAAAATAACTTCCGAATGAAGTGAAAGTTCTCAGAATATTTGAGGGAGAGTTGTTGCATGGCATCAGATCAACATTTCTTCTTGAAATGTTATCCAGAAAAAGCTTTTTTAAGTAAAATATCTCCAAAATTGTCAGGCCTATTTTGGCCGATCTAAGTTTTAACCCTTGTCATGCTAGACCCCCATATGGGAGAACCTATCCCCTGGGACCAGGGATATTGTGGGTCTACCCACCAAATCAGAAGGATTTCATAGATTTCTATTACTGTTTCAATAATGTACTTCACAAACTGAAATAGAAACATAGTAAAAGGTAAAACCTTGATATCTAGTATAATTCAATACCCCTTAATCAACCTATGTAGCTTTTATTTTGCTAAGTGCAAGGGTACCCAAAGACCGGATATATCCGGTGTTGGTCACACAGGCAAGATATGTAGCACCGGATATATCCGGTGTTAGCAAGAGCAGGGTTAATGGGTTAACTCATCATCAATATCAGCATCTTTAAAAAACATATTCATTTTCTTTGATTTCAGTGTTAGCGATGAAAATCACTGCATGCATTTAGAAAAAAAATCATCAGATCTTATCAAATGTCCTGAGTTTATCAAAATATTTTATCATTTTAACACAGCCGCCAAAAGCATCCTGACAATCTTGGTAAAATCTTTTAGGCAAAAGCATAGTTTGGGACATATTTGATGGAGAAATGGCATTCATAACACTACCAACAACTCTCCATCAAATATTTTGTAAAAACTAACTCCAAAAACTAATTCCAAATTTATCATTGTAAGTATCACAGATGCAGACGACAATCAGCAGATGAACTATGCCTGGGTTTACCAATTAATGCTCACAGCGGCCAAAAGCAGCCGGACAATCTTAATGATATTTTTCTGGCAAAAGCAAAGTCAGGAAAATATTTGATGGAAAAGTGTCAATCAGAACATTACCTACAACTCTCCTTCAAATATTTTGTAAAACCATTCTCAATTTCAAAGTAAATGTCAAAATTCTCATAGATACAGACGACAATTCCTAGAGGAACTCTTAAGTGTTAAAAGGTCAGGATGATCAGCTCCATATGTTGAATACTCAACCGCTCTATCACACTTCTGTAACACATTCACTTTTTATGAATGGGTTAACCAATTCATGCCTATAGTTCTCAAAACCGCCCGACTATTTTGGTCATATTTTAGAGACCAGAGCATTTTCATAAAATATTTGAAGGAGAAATATTGATTACAACTCACCCAAAACTCTCCTTCAAATATTCTTAGAATTTCTACTTATTTTCTAAGTTATCTTCAAAAGTTTTACAGTTCCAGATGACATTTTTCAACTCTTCTAATGCTGAGGCTACTTTCGTCCTAAGCAACTATCTATCCTAAAAACTATCTAAACCCTGTCATGTTTGCATTCATTGGATATCCCTCACTGAGTACTCTATATGCCAGGGGTTCAATCATCTTACAGGTTTTTGCATCATTTTGCGTTGGCCAAATTAGCCACCAGCAGCATAAGGGTTAAACATTACATGAATGACTTAAAAATTTGCCGAGCAGTAAATGATAATACAAGTCAACTAGAAAGCTGTTTATGGTAGAAAAAGGCGCTTGGTTCAAGGCTAATGCCATCATTATAAGTTCTGGGGAGAGATAGAGATGAAGCTTATGGGCCATTTGCTGCAGGTACCATGCGGCTAAAGCATCTTGTGTACTCATAACATAGGGCATAAAAAAAGTGTTTACCGTAGATTCTCGGAAAGTCAGACAACCCTAAGAATTTGGGCCAATATAATCATTTTACCTTACCGTACCATTTCATTCTTAGGCATATATCCATCCTTACTGTTCACTTTTAACAAATGTAAAAATCTCATATGACCCTATATTCATAAATTAACCCTGATGATAGGCCACCCTAACCCTTCCAATGCTAAGGCTACTTTCATCCAAAGCAAAAGGATGCAAAGATCTTTGAAAACTATCTAAACTCTGTCATATTGGTATTCATTGGAAAGCTCTTGATGAGTACTCTTATATGAGTACCCACATGCCAGGGTTTCAGTCGTTTTTCAGAATTTTTGTGTCATTTTGTATTGCCAAACAGTAAAATGATAATACCAGTCAACTAGAAAGCGCTAGGTTCAAGGCTAATGCGGTCATTATAAGTTCTGGGGAGAGATAGATAAGAAGCTGATAGGCCATTTGCTGCAGGTACCATGTGGCTAAAGCGCCATGTGTTCTCCTACTACAGGCCATAAAAAGTGTCTACCATATATTCCCGGAAAGCTAGACAACCCTAGGAATTTAGGGCAACTGAAATTATTTGGCAAATTACTTAATGAAAAAACCTGGGCAACCCTTCATCTATTGCCAGCTGCCATTTCACCAGGTGCCATGTCGTTTGTTAAGAAAATAAAACAATAAATAATAAATAAATAAATAAATAGATAAATAAATAAAAGGTGCCATTTCACAAAATATGGACCAGAGTAGTAGCTAGAAATCTAGCTGATACAACATCAAGGTATTTTCCAGAATACCTGGGCCACCCTGAACACCTAATAGCAATTATTAAAAAGTGTTCCAAATCACTGAGGATTTAGGGTAATCCTTAGAGAAAAAATCTTTTGACTCATTCGAAAAGATCATATATGGAGCACCCACGCTTAGGGTTGGATTAACTGTGAAGAGGTAACGTTACTTGTATTGTTTCAAAAAGTACCATATCATACTGTTTCACGAATGGGTTAAGATTTGCCGAGCAGTAAATGATAATACAAGTCAACTAGAAAGCTGTTTATGGTAGTGAAAGGCGCTTGGTTCAAGGCTAATGCTGTCATTGTAAGTTCTAGAGAGAGATAGAGAAGGTTATATTTAGTAAATATAAAATGAACTCCTTAGGTACTACAGAGATAAATGGGTTATCCCATACATACACCATAATCATTACTCGACCAGTTTTCATATCCTCATATATCTTGCTCTTTATTAGGCAAAGGTGATGTAGTATGGTTGCCATGGTTTCAGCATCCTCATCCCCCTTCCCCCCCATGTGTTGTCATGTCATTGTTTTCCTGCTCCTAGTAACTTATTTTGCTCGTTTCCTGAAAAAGACGGGGAAAAACCATCTGCCGATCCCTAAGGGGCCTTTGAGGATTTGACCCCCTCCCCCTTAACAAACAAAAAATGAGTGTTGCTTTATAACCTCCAACTACAAGGCACCTCTGTCAGTGCAAAAGGGATCCACCATGGCCTAGTGATTAGGCCTAAACAAAAAAATATATTCTTGTTTCCTACTACATGCAAGAAAGAAATAGGGCAGGTAGATAGGGAATTTATTTTATTTTATCATTTTTTTCTCTCCTCCATGTTGTATTAGATGCAAATGTAAAGCAACATAGCAGCATCTAAAGTAGTCCAGGTATGTAGATCTATTTGAATCCATTGAACTATATTACATGCTGATATTTGATGTTTTCTTCTTTCTTTTGTTAATTTCTTTTGTATGCCATGCATGGAATATGAAGCAATTACAAATTTTTACCTTACTTTTTATACAATAAAATTGGGGCGGCAATAAAAAGGTCAGGGAAGGGGCAGAAAATTAGGGTCAGTAGGGTAATACCGTAATAGGAAACAAACATTTTTTTAGGCCTTACAATGCCTGGCTCTCTAGCGTAAGGTTGCAAGTTCGAGTCTTCAATTGATCCCCATCATCGGGTTTGCCTGGTTGCTATATAAATGTGCAACATTGTGAATTTTTCTGCTATGTTTTTTTTCGGTGGCACCACCTGCTCCTCCTATCTCTAGAGGATTATCTACATACCTGGTACTACACCACACCGCTTGGTCAGCACAGAAGGGAATGTCAACTTTTAGGGACTAGGAACCTAGCCTAGGCTGAGGACTGTTATACCAGTAAATCTGCTGTAGACCATTGAGGGTTTTAGAGGCACAACTTGATTATTGAGGTGTTACCCAAGGAGTTACTTGACATACATCAAAATGAAGGTCTTAGGGGGGTCTTCTAAATGGAGCTGCTTTGGGTCATGTACAGATTCTGTGGGGGTCCAGACTCCTATAGACTAAACCAGCCAAATGGTCATTAGCAGGTCAGCAAGTGCACACATATATTTCCTGGCTACGCACAGCAGGTTCATAGTTAGTGTCGCCTAGTTATTTATGGGTTACGCAGGGCCAGGGTTAACGCCGACATCCTTTTCTTTATAATCAGATCAATTGTGGATGTCTAGGCCATCACTGAGCTGAAAGAGACCATCTATTACAGTAGCTCCCATAGGCTTGGAGACAAGCAGGCAATATTTTTGGCCCTTTTTTCCCCTGTCGGATTTCACTAAAACATGGTCGCTTCAAAAATTGCATTTTGGGTATTAAACATGACCAGATTTGCTCGAAATTTGAAATAGTTAAGCTAAGGGTATTGAGGGGGGAACGGTATCACAGTTTTTAAAATTCTAACTTCAGTCTTTTTTCAGTTTTTTAGCCATTGTTCATAACAAAATCAACAACCCTACCTCTGATATATTGCAAGTTTACAACTTATTCCAATTATTTTCTTTTCAGAGGTACCACATTTTTAGTTGATATATATCAAGAATTCTGGTCCCCCCTCCACATTATTTAATGTGACAGGCCATAGAAAAAAACCAACGTTCTGAACTCTTATTGTGATTAGCAAACCCCTTCCTCAAAATCCAGATTCATGTTTTTATTATCCTATCGAACAGTCCAAAGGATAACATAAACCGTCTGAATTCATTTTGGGATTACCAAACCCCTTCCTTGAAATCCAGATTCATGTGTTGTTTTTTTATCCTATGTAACAGTCCAAAGGATATAACCTCAACCTTTCAAACTCTTATTGGGATTACCAACCCCGTCCTCGAAATCCAGATTCATGTTTTTTTCTTCTGACCTAACGACTATGAATAGAAACAGGCAGATGAATAAGTGCCGAGATTTGAGCGGAAAAGCCAAGCTGAACGAATGCACCCACCACTCAGAGATGTAACGATGTGCCACGCTAATGTACTGATACTGACGAATGAGGAGCGGAAAACCTTGGACTTACAGCTTATGGGTGAAGGCCTAAAAAAGAATCTGTTTTCTGTAATGGTCTGAGAAAAATAGGGTAGGTATAGGTAGGTAATAAAGTTGGATAAATATTTTTTGTCAAAAATGCATGTTTCATATTGATTTGGAGTTGGAAGGTGAGAAAAACTTTAGGGTATGGATTTAAAAAAATAAAATCTTGTTATGGTAGGGTTACAGGAAACAAAAACAATGCTAGCCCTAATGCGACTGCATGGTGCTGCTACAAAAATATCCCGACTAAAAATAGCTCAGATTTTCACAGATGGCTAGAGAAGTGAAGCCCTAAAATTGATGAGGTTGTAACTATTATGTAATGATATTGATGCCACACGAATGTACCGATTCTGATAAATGAGGGGAAAAAAACACTTGGACGCAAAGCTTATAGGTGTTAGGCCTAAAAATATTTGGTTTCCTGTAATGAGTTGGAGTGAAAGGGCGGAAACAAACATTGTAGGGATTCTTTTGACCTAACGACTATGAATAGTAACAAGTATATAAATAAGTGTGGTGATTTGAGCTGAAAAGCCAAGCTGAACGAATGCATTCACCGCTCAGAGATGTAACGATGTGCCACGCTAATGTACTGATACTGACAAATGAGGAGCAAAAAACCTTGGACTTACAGCGTATGGGTGAAGGCCTAAAAAATCTGTTTCACGTAAGGCCAGTACAAGTAGATTTTTTGGTCTTATGGAACCGCCAACCGATTTTTTGGGGTAAATTCTAAAAAATTAAAATTCCAGAATTTTTTTCTTTTTTATTTCCAGGTTTTTTTAAATTTCGCATCAACGTAATTCTGATGACCCTTTCTGAAAAAACTACTTTACTCATCTGCAAAAAGGCCTTGGTTTTTACAATTTCGTGCCAATTTATTTGAAGAAAACAGTTGGAAGGGTGAGAAAAACCTTAGGGTTGGTATTTAAAAAAATAAAACTTGTTAGAGTACGGTTGCAGGAAACAAACATTCTTTTTCAGGCCTAATGCGACTAGTGCTGCTATAAAAAATCCAAACTAAAAATAGCGTTGATTTTCACAGATTTTCAATTGATGAGGTTGTAACGATTATGTAACGATATTGATCCCGCACTTATGTACTGATTCTGATAAATGAGGAGCGTAAAACCTTGGACTTGCAGCTTATAGGTGAAGGCTTAAAAATATTTGGTTTCCTGTTATGGTCTGAGAAAAATAGGGTAGGTATAGGTAGGTAATAAAGTTGGATAAATATTTTTTGGTCAAAAATGTATGTTTCATGTATGTTTCATGTTGATTTGGAGTTTGAAGGTGAGAAAAACTTTAGGGTATGGATTTAAAAAAATAAAATCTTGTTATGGTAGGGTTACAGGAAACAAACAATTTTTTAGGCCGTATGCGACTGCATGGTGCCACTACAAAATATCCCATCTAAAAATAGCACCGATTTTCACACATGGCTAGATAGTCAAAGCTTTAAAATTGATAGATAGCCGAAGCTTTGAAATTGATGAGGTTGCAATAATTATGTAACGATATTGATGAAAGAGGTACTCACAACCTTGGCTACAAAATATCCCGACTAAAAATAGCGCGGATTTTCACAGATGGCTAGATAGTCGAAGCTCTAAAATTGATGAGGTCGTAATGATTATGTAACGGTACTGATGTAAGAGGTACTCACAACCTCGGAGTGTGATACCGCTATTACTAAGTAGGTATGTCATCGATAGTCGACAAATCAATAAATCAACATTTTCACTTTGTCAGTTAAATCGAATCGAAAGGTTGGGTAAGAAAGTAAACGAAAGTATCGATATTCTGTACCCCAATAATGCGGTATGATTATTGATATATAATATACTTTTTCCATACATTTTCCTGTTAAACTAACGCAAAATGAAACTCTGACTAAATATTTAAGTATTTTCTATTGCTTTTGTAAGAGAAATTGGATGGAATGGTGTACTAAGGCATATGGCCAAGACACAGGGTACTGAACCGAATCAAATCGCATCGAATTGATATATCGGAAAGAGTAAAGCAATTAATTGAATCTAAAAAAAGGGATATGAATGAAATCCCTATTACTAAGTATTATGAAATACCCCAGCCAAATCCATGATTTCATCGGAAAATGCTCATATTCCATAACCTACAAGACAGCTATAAGATGGAGATATATCCAACGCTAATGATATTGATAAATGGGGAACCCTGGACTTTGGAGATAAAGTATCTTTCAGTAGTGTCGCCACTTTTCTTTTTATGATATCATAAACCAAATCTGGTTCAGATTTTCTTAGGGTGTCCATAACTTCGTACAGTTAAGGTTTAAGGAATGCTCATAAAAATTGGAAGGGGACACAGGCTGTAGGTCACCACTATAGGGTTATGATATTGATAAATGGCATAAACACCAGGAACTCTTGAGATAAAGCCTCTATTTGTAATACAATTTTGTGATGTTATGAAATATCCTAGCCTAGCGGAGATTACATAGGAAAATGCCCATATAACCTAAGCTCTAATATATTTCCAACACTAATGATATTGGTGAATGTGGAACCCTGGACTTAGAAGATAAAAGTATCTTTCAGTAGTGTGCAGGCACCAACATAATTTCAGAACTAACTTACCTTTCCATGGCAAGTAGTTAATCATTTTTGCTTGCCCCACATAATTGTGACATCACTAGGAGAAATAGACCAATGAAGGCTCTCTATCGTTTATATAACAGAGAAAACTGAGCACCAACATGCGCAAAAAGTAACTCTTGGGCTATTTGCCGCAGCCTGTTTGTTTAGGTTGACCGCCTGGTTTCATATCCACTTGTTTTTATTCATCTAAGCTATTACGTAATGATATTGATAAATGGCCTTCCCAGGAAACCTTGAGCTAAAGCCTCTATTTGTAACACAACCAGTGTTGTTATGAAATATCCCAGCCTAGAGAAGATTACATCGAAAAATGATCATATTTCCTATGCTACAAGATTGAAGATTCCAACGCTAATGATATTGAAGTTACTTGTATATGTGCGATACCACTATTACTAAGTATTATGAAAAACCCAAGCTGAATTTATCCTAGATTTCATTGGAAAATGCTCATATTTCCTACGCTACAAGATTGGAGATTCCAATGCTAATGATATTGAAGTTTATACTTGTATATGCGATACCACTATTACTAAGTATTATGAAACATCCAAGCTGAATCTATCAAAGATTTCATAGGAAAATGCTCATATTTCCTACGCTACAAGATTGGAGATATTTCAAACGCTAATGATATTGATGAGTGTGGTACCCTGGACTTTGGAGACAAAGTAACTTCCAGTAATGTGGCCAGACCATTCAGGGTGTAAACATTACTTGCTGAGCGGGGCATGCTGCCCCTAT
The DNA here is from genome assembly GCA_963942565.1 of Maea johnstoni. Lineage (NCBI taxonomy): Eukaryota > Metazoa > Annelida > Polychaeta > Spionida > Magelonidae > Maea > Maea johnstoni. The sequence continues at coordinate 4,215,608 of OZ012695.1, read as the reverse complement.
AGTTTACTTGCCCAACTGGCACTTTCTCTTGCCCCGGCTACTCTGTTAACCCTTATGCTGCTGGTCGCTAATTTGGCCAATACAAAATGATGCAAAAACCTGAAAAATGATAGAAATCCTAGCTCTCATCTGAGAGTACTCAATGAGAGCTATCCAATGAATACCAATATGACAGGGTTTAGATGTTTTTCAAAAATATTTGCGTCATTGTTAGTGTTGGGACGATCAATTATAATCAATAATCAATCGTTTGCCTCTCTTTTGCTGATTAATCGATTACACAACTGGCAATCGATAATAATCGGAAAAGGTGACACCTAGTGGCAAAATATAGAACTGAATGACAGGTAAGTTGTCAACTTTCTTGCTATGAAACTAAGCTCCAAAACCACTTCAAAACGAAGTTAAGGTAGGTACTAATAGCAAGTAATTGTCATAGACTATCACTTATTATTAGGCTCTAGATCTCTAGTACCCAATTACTGCAAAAGCGCGATGAACTGATTATGATCGATAATCGATCGGTTGGCTGTAACTGATTATCATTCATGAAATTGCAACCGATTCCCAACCCTAGTCATTGTGCTCCAGGCGAAAGTAGCCTTAGCATTGGAAGGGTTAAACAAAGGTGAGTTACATTGTGAGGACTCTGCTAAAAACATTACGTGCCAAGCAGGGCAAGTTAGGGTCTTGTTCTGATTGCCGAATTCACTTGCAACGGGGCAAGTGATTATGTTGCACTCTGAGATAAAGTCTCTAGTCTATTTGTAATACAACCTGTCTTGTTATGAAATATCCAAGCCAAACCTAGCGAAGATTACATTGAAAAATGCTCATATATCCTAAGCTCCAAAATTGGAGAGATTTCCAACACTAATGGTATTGATGAGTGTGGTACCTTAGACTTAGGAGATGAAATATATCTTTCAGTTGTGTGGACACTATCATATATATGATACCATACAACAAGTCATGTTCAGATTTCATTAGGGTGTCCAATTCTAAACTTGTGTAAAAAATGTAAATGTAAAAATGTTAATGTAATCTTTATTTTAAGTCGGTATATCAATTACAAGAAACACAAGCTACTAAGGCTCTTGGCCGACTGGACCGACGGCTTACAGTGCCCTCCGAAGCACTGGAAAGCAGCAAGGAAATGAATTTTCTTTTTCTGCGCCCCCGCCGGGAATCGAACCTGGGTTGCCTGCGCCGAAGGCAAGCGTGCTAACCACTTGACCAACGCAACTGCTATAATGATATAATGATATTGAAAAAGATATCTCCCTTGAATCCTTGAGATAAAACCTCTATTAGTAATGCAAACAGTGTTTTTATGAATTTGGAATTTTGATTATCGTCACTTTTTCTTCCATGTTTCGGCTAAGCCATGACTAGCCAGTTGTATAAACTGGCAAAGGAAACCAGAGAACCACCGTCTCACCCCAAGTCACTGGCAACTTTCTCACATACCCCAGCCAGGATTTGAATCCCGGCATGAGTGATGAGAGACAGCTTGCAGTCAGTGGTCATGCCTTAGATCACACGACCATCAGCCAAACCTAACAAAGATTTCATTGGAAAATTATATTTCTCATATTTCTTATTAGCTTCAAAATTGGAGATACAATGTATTTTCAACACAAAAGATATTGATGAACGGGGAACCCTGGGTTTAGGCATCTGAGAGTAGAGACACTACTATTGATTTTCTGAAATCACCAGACCAAATCTAGATGATTAGACCTAAAAAATTGTTTGTTTCCTGTAATGGTCTGAAAAAAAGGAGATATGTAGGTAGGTAAAAAATGATTTTTTTTCCAACAAATGTGTTATCCATGCATGTTTTATGTTGATTAGGAGTAGGAACTTGGAAGGGTGGAAAAAACCTTGAGGGTAGGGATTAGGGTAGGGTTACAGGAAACATACAACAGCTAGCAGTCAGTGGCAATGCCTTAGACCACACGGCCATCAGGGCAGGCCCTTGGTGGTGAGAAACAGTTAGCAGTCATTGGCAACGCCTTAGACCACACAGCCATCAGGGCAGGCCCTCAGTGGTGAGAAACAGTTAGCAGTCAGTGGCAACGCCTTAGACCACATGGCCATCAAGGCAGGCCCTCAGTGGTGAGAAACAGTTAGCAGTCAGTGACAACGCCTTAGACCACACGGCCATCAGGGCAGGCCCTCAGTGGTGAGAAACAGTTAGCAGTCAATGGCAATGCCTTAGACCACACGGCCATCAGGGCAGGCCCTCAGTGGTGAGAAACAGTTAGCAGTCAGTGGCAACACCTTAGACCACACAACCATCAGGGCAGGCCCTCAGTGGTGAGAGACAGTTAGCAGTCAGTGGCAACGCCTTAGACCACACGGTCATCAGGGCAGACCCTCAGTGGTGAAACAGTTAGCAGTCAGTGGCAACACCTTAGACCACACAACCATCAGGGCAGACCCTTTTTATGTGACCAGTGACATTAAAAATCGTTCAATATAAAACAAATATTTTCACGTAGCAAAACACATTGACATTTTCGAACGACTGAATCCTGAGGAAGAAAGATGATAAACAGAGCTCATGGCTTCACCAGACAAAGCAGCACAATTAGCGTTACTGACATCGTGGTTTTGATGAATGAGGCGTTCACAGGGAAGGGAAATGCCGCTATGTCATGAAGACACCCAACCATTGAGGCCTAAAAATTGTTTGTTTCATGTAGTGGTCCGAAAAAATAGGGTAGGTGTGATGGGACGAGCACTGGTAAGCTCAAGCTTTTGTTGGTGAGGTCTCCGATCCAAGTGCTCCAGTCGAAAAAATTGATCGCTCGGAAATTCTGAGCAGAAAACATTTTTATAGCAACACATGCTTCCGAAGCAATTGTGTGGCATAGTGATGGCCAAAACTTCCCAATATCCAGATTTCCTGTCATAAAATTTGTGTTTTCTTAAGGATTGCCTGCACCAGTTTTTTTTTTGTCCTCGGATTTTTCTAATTTTTGGATATGTTATACATTGTGGAACAAAACTAAAGGAAATTTAAAAAGAAATTGGCTGTTTGGCCGTTTTTTTTTGCTAGAGACAATTTTGTGATTTTTGAAAAGTGGCCATTTGAGGGAAAAGGGGCCGCAACATCGCGCATTTTACCATTTTCCGCTCATTCTGGGTTTTTCGTGCAGAGAAAAATAAATTGTAGATCTTTATAAGCGTAAATTTGCATGCAGGTAAAAGAGTAGTTCCCCTTTTTGCTTGCACAAACTGTGTTTCAAAACCTACTATATTTTCTGCATAGCCTAAGGTGGAATGGTAGGGGTTGAGTTAAAAATGTTCACTTTTTTTCCAAAACGGACGAAAATATTAAGCAATTTATCACACGTAATGAATTGTAAAAAAAATCTTAGTCCGAAGAATTTTTTTATTTTTTGATATGTTGTTGCCCTGTAAATTTGCATTCTATATTTGAAAAAGCAAAATTGTCAATGTCCTGCGGCAACAATAGGGAAATACCCTTTGTTAGAGTCGCCAGAGGGGTTACTTTCACAACCAGTCTCTACTTATGTCAGCTAAGTGTGTGCAGTTAGTGGAGAAAAAGAAAGAAGGGTACTTTTTTGTACCAAGGTACGAAGTATGGGTGTCAAAATCCCCTTACAATCCACGAAATATACGCGGCTCTGACGCCGAGTGACTGGGCTTCCGAGTTTGCTGCCGCCACTTGCTGCCGCTAAACAGGCAGAGGATTATAAAATCTATAGTTAAAATGTGTGTTCCATGTGTTTACATGCAAACGACACATGCAGCCACTTCCCGACAGTTCTCATAACCTTGCTATTGTTTCAGTTATCTGTAAAATCTGCAAAGATATGGCCAAAAACACCTATTCGAAATATTGTATTAGTTCATGTTTTACAATTTCCCAAGCCCTTCTTCCTCGCGCCTACAATATCAAAATCAGAATGAGATCTATTGCTTGCCCGAAAATATATCGGTTATATTATATTGTTTTCATGTAGTTCATGGAAACTAACAATGCCGGCAGGCTTGGGTTTTTCATACAGATGGTCTGTGTAGCTATTTCTTTCCTGAGTAGCGGCCGCACCCAGGTTTTGCAATCTAGCGCAGTCCAGTTTCTTTCTAAAACGCATCTCCAAGCACTTTGCTGACACTCCACAACAACAATCATGCGAACTCAGGCGTTCAGGGACAATAGACTATTGTTTATTGTTGAATAATGTTTGTCTAATACAGCCCTCTCTCAAAATATTAAAAAATAATACTTTCCCGGTTTTCCTGATTCTTTACAGCTTTAACCATTTCAAGTTGAACGGCGAACAACACTGCATGAAACGTAATTCATCCCCCCCTTTTACGCACACATACTGTAAAAGGTTCATCTTTTATTCTGGAAAATTTCATTGCCATTGTGCGAACGGCAGAAAAATAATTGCTTAATCTCTCAACAGACCACGCTACGGCGGGATTTATGTCGCATCCATCCCTGACGTTCATGTCACTCATGCCTCACTCCCATGATATGCGCAACAATGGGACGTCTCCCAACAATCGAAAAAGAAACTGGTGCGGGCATCCTTAAGTCTCTGTGTCAGTTGCATATCATACGGTGTTTTGGTGTACGGATTCCCAATTGCCGCGGTACACTGCATGTGTGCCTGGCATGTGCCGGCGCAATGTTGTTAATAATCATTCGAAGATTACGTCAATGTGGCCGGAAAACTCAATATGGATTTGAGTTTTGGTCACTAGATTTACCTTGAGCGCTCGAGTTCGTTTTTTTGGGCCAATCCCAGCACTTGGTTAATAAGGAAGGCACACCGGCCTGAAACGCGTCGAAGCTAATGATGTTTTTAGGAAGATAATCTACTATCTACCCTTTATTCATCTCAAAACTCCATACAAAACCCATATTTCTAATAAATTTGATTTAAAAAAGGAAAAAAGAAAAGAAATAAAAGGGAAAGGAGACAAAAGAAAAAAGGGAAAAAAGAGAAAAAGATAAAAAAAGAAAAAAAAGAAGAAAAAAGAGAAAAAGAACAAAAAAGGAGAAAAAGAAAAAAAAAGAAAAAAAAGAAAAAAAAATGAAACAAAAAGAAACAAAAGGAAAAAAAGGAAAAAAAAGAATAGAAAAAAATGTCAAATTTCATTCTTGCCCTTTTCCCTTGCTAACAATAGCTGAGATTCCCAGGTGAATCTAAAAGCCATGACGTAGGAATCCCCAAGAACTCTGCTCCTACAATAATTAGCTGGGGTAAACTGTCAGCCCGGTCCTCCAGGCGCTATCGCACACCAGCGGCCAGAAACGCGTCGACGCTAATGATCGCAGGAACGGCATTTGTAAAGGTCAAATAGCCTCACTAATGGAAAACCCGCAATATGCCCACATGTTCAAGTCTGAATATGCGCAAAAATCAACATGCCCTCCCCATCAGGAAATTAATGGATGACATTAGATCAGGATGGGCTTTAGGGGTATTCCTATGCAGTGTGGGTAGTGAACGCTGCCAATAAACACTAGAAATGCTTTCCCTTGATTTCCCTTTTGGACAATATTTACCATTCTCTGCCGTTGCTGCCGCTGTACCACTAGCCGCGGCCGCACCACTGGCCAGCCATTGATGGGCTCAAAGCATGGACACCAGACCTGGTAGCTTAGTAGTGTGATACTGTATGACCCCAGGGTGGAATAAAAATTCAAATCTACCTGTCCAGGAATTCTTATATCTTGATTTATATATATACATATCTATCTATCTATCTATCTATCTATCTATCTATCGATATATATATATATATATATATATATATATATATATATATATATATATATATATATATATATATATATATATATATATATCGATAGATAGATAGATAGATATATATATATATATATATATATATATATATATATGTATATATATATATATATATATATATATATATATATATATATATATATATATATATATATATATATATATATATACACATGCATAAATAAATATATTCATATATATATATATATATATATATATATATATATATATATATATATATATATATATATATATATATATATATATACACATATATATATATACATATATACATAAATACATATATATATATATATATATATATATATATATATATATATATATATATATATATATATATATATATATATATATATATATATATATATGAAAATATGTGAAGGGAATCTATTCAAGGGTCTATAGATGAATCTATTATTCAAATTCTTTTCATGCAACTTTCAGTGTTTATCTGGTCCTTCTGAGGTTAAGAACTGCAGGTCACTCAAAGAAAATAACACATAATCCCATTCTATTCAAATTTTTTAAAATGTGAGATGAGATTTTCTTAAAATAATCGCATTTCATAATTTTCTTTGGATTTTATAACGCATCTCAATCCTGTTATATTTGAATTTAGAAAATGTTAGATGACATTTTCTTTAAAAGGTCCTGATGCATAATTTTCTATGGATTTCCTAATGCATCTCATATTGAAAGTCAACATCCGACCATTGGGTCCCTTTAGGCAAAAATTGGATGCGGTTTCCTTGTCAACATGCAAATTGATGTCATCTCCTCCCAAAATGAATCACTATACGATGATGTGATTGATCGCCACTCTCACCCATAGCAACCATGAATGGTATCCCTTGGCAACAATAAATTGCCACCATGGTAACTATGAATGGCCGCCCTTGGCGACCATCAATAACTACCCTTGGCAACTATCAAATGGAAATCACAGTACATAAGTCAAGATCACTATAAGCCTAAATCATAAGGAAGATGTTTTCTGATATCAATAATCAGAAAATAGCTAGTAGGGAAATACTCTTTTCCATTATTTCTTTTTACTATTTCTATGTAGATGTCTCAAGTTGGTTTGAAAAGTTAACTCTTGTAATGCAGAGGCTACTTTCATCCTAAGCACAAGGACCCAAATATCTTGAAAACCACCTAAACCCTGTCATGTTGGTATTCATTGGATAGTTCTCAATGTGTACTCTCAGATGAGTGCCAATGTGCTAAGGTTTCAGTCATTATTCAGGTATTTTGTATCATTTTCTTCTGGTCAAATTAGCCACCAGATGCATAAGGGATATCACACAACTACAGGAATTAGTTCTAAATATTAGATAATGAGAATTTATCCCACTCAGAGGCTTGCACTGGGTGTGGATAACCTGTAAAGAACTTTGATCTTTTTTACACATGTTTAACTGTTCAGGATAATGCTAAGACCTGCAAAAGTCACAATAAACAAACATAAAACTGATCGCCAATGTATCTGCTAATACTAATAACATGTATCTCTTGAAAATATACATCTCAGTCTTCTATGTAATGTCGAACTCTTAGAAATATATATCTGTCTTCTATGCAAGCGTAACAAAACTCAAGATTTCCACTTCCATATGTACATCTGTAACAGACAACATAGCAATACTGAGAACAAATGGGTAAAATGTTCTCTCTCTCTCTCTCTTTCTCTTTCTCTCTTTTTCTCTCTCTCTCTCTCTCTCTCTCTCTCTCTCTCTCTCTCTCTCTCTCTCTCTCTCTCTCTCTCTCTCTCTCTCTCTCTCTCTCTCTCTCTCTCTCTCTCTCTATATATATATATATATATATTTATATATATATATATATATATATATATATATATATATATATTTATATATATATATATATATATATATATATATATATATATATATATATATATATATATATATATATATATATATATATACATTGTACATAAGCATTGTACACAAGATGCTTTAAGCAGCATGATAGGACCAAAATAGCCCAGCCGTATTTGGTTTAGGCTCTCTGCAAATACGAATGAGATTGCATATTCATACTTGAAAGGCCACAAAATGCCAATGACTGCTTTGGTGATTTCGCTCTCTAAAATTAATCTTTTGGAAAATATTTGAATGGAAAATGTTAATCCTTATTCAATTCATAACTCTTCTTCATCAATTCTCTGTAATTCCAAAATCATTTGGAAAAACATGGGCTGCAGGTACTGAATATTCTCAGCTTTTTGAGGAAATATGGCGTAGAAATATTCATTGGCTGCTTTCATGTTGATTTAAATGCTTTAGAGTTCCTCCAGAAATCGTTGTTTAGATATATTTTACATCTAAACCCTGTCATGTTGGTATTCATTGGATAGCCCTCGCTTAGTACTCTTAGACGAGTACCCATTTACCAGGGTTTTAGTCAATTATCATGTTTTCTGCATCATTTTGTATTGGGCAAACTAGGCACCAGCATCATAAAGGTTAAATAAGACGATTTTGAAATACTAATGTAATTTGCGTGAGCGGCGCTGCATCGTAGATGATGGGTGAGAATAAACAGAAGAGACACTGAAAGGATCGCTACCAAGAGAAAAAAAAATTGTCTCCCCTGGGCGTCAAGTGAGGATGCACATAACACGCTTCATACTGTATTTCCCTTGCCGGATAAGGCGTAAAAAAGTTGTCGTCTCCTGTAAGTCTACCCTAATAAGTTTTTACTAAAGAAAAAAGATTTTTTCCGCCCTTCCAACTCCTGATCAACATAAAATACTCATGAAACACACCTTTTTTGAAAAAATAAATGCTTTTGCTAGAAAAGTATTTCCAAAATCATCAGGCCTGGTGAGTGTAAATGAGTTAATGCTGTTTTTGTCTCATTTCTTTGTATTTCTTATGCTAGACTTTTAACAATGATCGAAACCCTGGCACATGGGTACTCATCTGTTAGTAGTACTCAGCCAGAGCTTTGCAATGAATACCAGCATGACAGGATTTATATGGTTTTCAAATTTCTTTGCATTCTTGTGCCTTGGACAAAAGTAACCTCAGCCTTGGAAGGGTTAAGGTTGTTTTTGTCTCATTTTCTTGTATTTCTTATGCTAGACATGTAAGACCCCCTGGGGCTGACCTATATATTCAGGTCGACCTTCAAAGAGCCAATCAAATACTATTAAACATTCCCAAAGGCCAAACGGAATAAATAAACCATTGTGAGGTCACAAACATCCCAGAATAGCGAGAAATGGTAGTAATCATTACTAACATTTACAGGATAACCCTTGCAATGCTGAGGTTACTTTCGTCCAAAGCAGAAGGACGCAAAGATTTTTGAAAATCATCTAAACCCTGTCATCTTGGTATTCATTGGTTAGCTCTCATCGAGTACTCTCAGATGAGTACCCATTTGCCAGTGTTTCATTCATTTTTCTGTTTCTTTTTGCAAAATTAGTCACCAGCAGCATAAGGGGTAATATCATCAGTGCTTAATAATATTGACCCAGGTTGTGAGTCCAAATTGCTACTTTCCCCAGAAATATCTGATGCCTAATTGCAATGGGGATTTTTGGCTAAAATCCAATACCAGGTTGTTCCTGTTTGACAATCTTATGCAATGTTCGTCCACTATAGTCATGAGACAATTCAAAATGAACCTTGAATCAGGTACATCATTTGGACAGCCAATTGCCTCATTTTGAGGGGGTCTTCTAGATTGGCAAGCTTGAGCCTTCTGTCATTAAATTTGATTTGATAAATGTGTGCATGGTTGGAAGGGTTAAGGTACCATTATCTATTAACTATTGTTTTTTTCTCCATCTTTCCAACTCCCAATCAACATAAAAGATACAAACACACATTTATATATATATATATATATATATATATATATATATATATATATATATATATATATATATATATATATATATATATATATACATATATATATATATATATATATATATATATATATATATATATATATATATATATATATATATATATATATATATTAACCTACCGTCCTACCCTATTTTTTTCAGACCATTACATGCAGGAAACAAACAATTTTCTTTTTAGGCCTAAGATTATACTATGACTGTGCTAAGGTCTCGTGTCTTCATCCTCTCTCATTCCTTTGATCTGATTTCATGTTGATTTCATCCTCACCGGGGGAAATGAACGAGCGTGACAAAAATAGACACAGCACCTGGCTGCGGTGCCAGTGCAGCTCAGTGCTCAGAGGTCACTCGATCACCTGCCTCCTGGATCAGATTGACCCATTAATTCGCTTGAAATTGTCATCTGGATCTATGATACTTTTGATAATAACTTTGTAATTCAGAATGATTTTACAAAATATTTGAAGGAGAGTTGTTGGCATTATCATGAATAAAATTCCTGATGATATCAACCTGTTAATGCTTAACCCATCCAATGCTAAGGCTACTTTCGTCCTAAGCACAAGGATGCAAGGATTTTTTAAAACCATCTCAACCCTGTCATGTTGGTATTCATTGGAAAGCTCTTGCTGAGTACTTTCAGATGAGTACCCATTTGCCATGGTTTCAGCCATTTCTCAGCTTTTTGTCATCCTTTTAGTAGACCAAATTAGCAATCATCAATTCGCTTGAAATTGTCGTCTGCATCTTTGATACTTTTGATAATAACTTTGTAATTCAGAACGATTTCACAAAATATTTGAAGGAGAGTTGTTGGCATTGTTCTGAATAAAATTCCTCCTTGAACTATTTTCCAACCTGGCCTTTTCCTGCAAGCTTTCATCAAAATTGTCAGGCTGCTTTTGGACGCTGTGAGCATTAATGGCCTCAGAGTGCTGGGAGGCTTGGGGTCCAGAGTTCAGTCACATACCGGGGCGAGTAGGGGTTCCATTCCTCCATAGATTTGGGCAATCACCAAAAAAATATATATATATATATTTTTTACTCTATATCGTCATTCGTGCCTTTTATAGGGAGAGGTTACTTTGACGAGTTTCACATACATTTCATATCATCATTCATGCTATCTGTGTCGTCTGCTTATACAAAAAAAGCTCTCCTTCTATTCTATATGTCTGTGCAACCCTTAAAATGGGGGTCGCAAACTCTTTTAATAAAATGGAAACTCTCACAAAATCATTAAATTAAAATATCTAAAGGATTAAAGTTGATCAACCTTCCCACTCCCTTCAAATAATCTCAAAGTGGATTGTCTAAGTATACTATATCTCTGGAGGAAAAACCTGCTTAGAAAATACTTTGGTGTCGTACACAGAGACCTGCCATTAAGGTTGAGTCTGCACTTTGTTGAAGAAGAGGTCGTCACACTATAGATCGAGATCAGCCCTTTAAAATGGTTTGGTCTGCAAGTTGTTCCAAGAGGTCATGTTACAGGTTACAGAAGGCTGACCAGTACTATATAACGTTTAGGTTAACCCATTCACACTCAAGAGTTCCTCTTGAAATATTGTCTGCCACTTTCATACTTTTGAAAATAACTTGTGAATGAAGCGAAATTTCACAAAATATTTGAAGGAGATTTGTTGTTTGTCTTCTGATCAACATTCCTCATTCAAATGTTTTCAAAAAAATGCTTTTGTAAGGGAAATTTTTCCAAAATCGTCAGGCCTCTTTTGGCCGCTCTGAGTGTAAATGGGTTAAGACATTAAGTTGTAAAAGTATGGGTGATATCATAACCCCTCCCCTAATGCTAGGACATAGATTTAGCTCGATTTATAGGCAAGAGCACAGAAAGAGTGTTTTATGAACTTTAACACATTAATGCTCACAGAGGCCAAAAGCAGCCTTACACATTTGATAAAATATTGCAGACAAAAGAAAAGTAAGAAATATATTTGATGGAGAAATGTTAATTAGAATATTACCTTCAACTCTCCTTCAAATATTTTGTAAAATCATTCTCAATTTCAAAGTTATTGTCAAAAGTATCAAAGATCCAGACGACAATTTCTAGAGGAATTCTTAAGCATTAATGGGTTAAACCACTAGCAGAGCGAATTGGTAACTCATATAACATGAGTGAAGTGCTCTAATACATTAATAGGACTAAGTGTTAGGTCTGTCATTGTTTAAGAAAATTTGTCAATTTGATAGATTGATATTTCTTTTTCGATTTCGATTATTTCGATACGATACATTGATATATGCCCATAGATTCCATAGCATTTAATCAAATTATAAGTAGGTACTGTTTGAAATTGAGAACACTATGACATATTTATGATTTATTTCCAAGTTTAAAGCTCATATCATACACCCTGCGGGGAGAATACTTTTGTAATACTGCCTAACATATTCCTCATCAGACGACTATTCAGGCAATATACTTTATAAAGGGCTGAGCATTCAAATACATTTTACACAGTAGAATTTTTTTTTATTAAAATCAACCCCATAATCCTTATTGAATCAAATATTGGCAGTGTTTAAGTGTGGCAGGGTTTGCATTTCAAATAGAACAAAATATTTGTTTGTATATGTTATACATGCAGCACATTTCGCAGTTTTGCCATAAGTATGTTAGTTTTCTGGTTTTGGCCATTTTGATGCATCGATTTATGCATCGAGATGACAAAGTTGCAGACATCAATTGACTGCAACTGTCGGTTCATCGATACGAGGTGTATCGATGACAGCCCTACTAAGTGTCCACTACAATGCTGGCCTCTGATTGGTCTAGCCTGACTAACTGTTTGTTTTTGCCCTATTTTATTACTGTGACTTCTCATGGGATTACGGTGGGAATTTGTATTTATCTATACCAAAATCTTCAATCTACTTTGGCTAATAGACATTTTTCTAACAGTTAAAACATAATTCCTACTTCAACTTATAACAGTAACAATGATCAAAGTACCCCAAAATCTTCAATCTACTTTGGGTTATAGACCTGTTTCTATCAGATAAACACAATTCCAGCTTCAATGACAGTAACGAAGGCCAAATCTTGGCCCTCAAAGTATTAAAATTCACCGCCCACAAATCAAACTTGGTGATATAATAAGTTTCCAGAAACAATTTGAATGAATATTAATAAAAAAAGATAGATTCTCTGACAAGTATTTAGTTCTTCCTAAAATCAGTAGCTTAGAATAAAAAAAATCCTTATTTCTTGATTGTATTCCCAATACAAACTGTAAAAGTGTGCTTCAGGATTCATTTTTGAATCACTGTTTAAAAATTTAATTTTGCCAAAAATAGTATTTTTGGCACCCTTCAGTATGAATTGCAATTTTTTCAAGATATTTCTTAAGTTGGACATGCTTTTTTCTATATAATCCTAAACCGAGAACTTTCTTTTTTCTTTTTTGGCCCAAACAATGCAAATGTCTTCTGAATTTTTTAGGTTGGACATGCTGGATCACTTCCATTGTAATTCTTAAAGATGACTTTTCTTTTTGGCCTAAACATTGGCAAATGTCTTTTGAATATTTCCTAAGTTGCACAATCTTATTTTCATAGTAATCCTTAAAGGTGGCTTTTCCTTTTAGGGCCTAAGCATTTGCAAATGTCTATTTTGAATATTTCTTAAGTTGGACAAGCCTATTTCCATATAGTAGTCCTCTAATATGACTTTTCTTTTTTGACCTAAATGATGCAAATGTCTTAAAATATTTTTGAGGTTGACTTACTTATTTCCATAGTATTCCTTAAACACCAATTATCTTATTGTGCTCAAACAATGCACAGAATATCTTAAAGACCAATAATAAATCTATGTAAACTCTTCTGGTAAATGATTGCCGTTAAATCTAATTCTAAATACTAATAATACCATGGAATTATACTAAATCATGGAAAACCAATAGCAAATATGCATGGGTATACACTATATAGGGTGCAATAAACTACTTACCATATACATGCAGACATCAGATAATTATTCACATTTGGTGCTTGAAATTGGCACAGAATATTTTGGATCACTTACCTGAAAAAGACAAAAATGAGACTTTATTACATGAATGACATTTATATATTCTCAAACGTGTTAGAGCACATTATAGAAATAAGCATATTTAAAGTATGAAATATTGGGAGATGTGGCTATGTGATTGTTTGTGTAAAGAATAATTTCAAACCAAATGCTGCTGACTCATTTACACATTCTCAAATAGGGATGGATACCTCTAAGAACGAAACAGTATGGTACGGTATCGGTACCAATAAAACGGTATGGTATTTTAACAGCTGTTAATGGTAACATTATTACAAACTCTAATGAAATTGAATTCATACATAAATTTCAAGCCCTAATAAAGTGAATTCACACATAAATTTCAAGCCCCAATAAAAGTGAATTCATACATAAATTTCAAGCCCTAATAAAAGTGAATTCACACATAAATTCCAAGCCCTAATAAATGTGAATTCACACATAAATTTCAAGCCCCAATAAAGTGAATTTGCACATAAATTTCAAGCCCCCAATTAAACTGAATTCACACGTGAATTTCAAGCCCCAATAAAATTGAATTCACACCAACTTCGAGCCCGAATAATTTGAAATCACACTTAACTTTCAAGCTATAATAAAATTAAATTCACACATAAATTTCAAGCCCCAATGAAATTGAATTCACACACAAATTTCTAGCCCTAATAAAATTGAATTCACGCATATATTTCAAGCCCTAATAAAATTGGACTCACACATGAATTTTTAAGCCCCAATAAAATTGAGTACACACATAAATGTCAAGCCCTAATAAAATTTAATTCACACATACGTTTCAAGCCCTAATAAAATTGAATTCACCCATAAGTTTCAAGCCTTAATAAAATTGAATTCCTGCATAAATTTCAAGCCCTAATAAAATTGAATTAACATATAAATTTCAAGCCCCAATAAAATTGAATTCACCCATAAATTTCAAGCCCTAATAAAATTCAATTCACACATAAATTTCAAGCCCAAATAAAATTCACTTCACGCATGAATTCCAAGCCCTAATAAAATTGAATTCACACATAAATTTCAAGCCCTAACAAAATTGAATTCACTCATAAATTTCAAGCCCTAATAAAATTGAATTCATGCATAAATTTCAAGCCCTAATAAAACTGAATTCACATATAAATTTCAAGCCCCAATAAAATTGAATTCACGCATAAATTTCAAGCCCTAATAAAATGGAATTCACGCATAAATTTCAAGCCCTAATGAAACTGAATTCACGCATGAATTTTAAGCCCTAATAAAATTGATAAAACTGCATTTACGCATGAAATTCAAGCCCTAATAAAATTTAATTCCCGCATACAAGTCAATCAATAAGGCCCCCTGGTCAGTTTCATTGTCCAGAGCGGTCAGTTGTTATGAGTCATCCATGTTGAATGAGCACTAGTAGTGTTATAGTGACCCCCACCCCCCCCCCCCCCCCCTCCCTCTCCTCCCCCAGTGACATTTGCACCTGCTGGTACCTAACAATACCTAACAATAGGGTCACCTAGGGTGGCTTTGGTATTATTCCAATAAATTAATGTATACACATAAACATGGCCTAGTTTAACTAGGTAGTACTGTTAGCATGGCTTCATGTTATCATTGCAATAAATTCATGTACATGGTTGGGGAGAGCTGGGGAGGGGGGAGGCTATTATACATGTACACAGCGGCAGGTAGTTTTTTTTAAGTGGAAGAGGGGGGGACCACGGCTATGATATCATGAATAGATTCATGTACACATAGGCTAGCTACACTTTGCAACATATTATGATATATATATATTGTAAACACACACACACATATATATATATATATATATATATATATATATATATATATATATATATATATATATATATATATATATATATATATATATATATATATATAGATATATATATATATATATATATATATATATATATATATATATTATATATATATATATATATATATATATATAAAGATATCTATATATATATATATATATATATATACATGTATATATATATATATATATATATATATATATATATATATATATATATTATATATATTATATAATATATATATACATATATATATATATATTATATATATATATATATATATATATATATATATATATATATATATATATATATATATAAGAGGGGGGGGGGGGAAGGAATAGAGGGGGAATGTAACTTTGATATCATGCCAATGCATTCATGTGCAAATGTACACATCGGCAGGCGGCTGGTTGAGGAAAGTTGAGTAGGGGGAGGGGGGGGGGGGGGGGGGGGTTAGGAGGGTTGAGGTGGGAGCGTAGCTATGATATCATATCAATAAACTCAAGTGCACACATACAGGTGGAAGGTTTGGGGGGGAGCTGAGGGAGGGGGGGGGGTGAAAAATCATCTGTTATTGATCCTAAGCGACGTGATAAATCGTTCCTGAGCTAGCGGCTAATTATGACCACTTGTACACGTACTGAACCGCAGTATTTCTAGCACTTAACTTTTCCCTGCTGTGACGACACGCTATAAGTGCAGGTGCATGTGCACAGTTAATTGCTGATCCCATTCCGATACTTGCAGTACTCAAAAACCACCTGAAAATTTGTCTGACATTATTCTAGGGCCTAAAAATGATTGTTTCCTATAAGAGTCCCCAAAAAATAATGATAATAATAACAATAATAAAAATAATAATAATAATAATAATAATAATAATAATAATAATAATAATACCAATAAAATAATAACAATAATAATAATAATAACAATAATAATAATAATAATAATAATAATAATAAAAATACACAGTTAATTGCTGATCCCATTCCAATACTTGCAGCACACCAAAACTACCTGATCATTTCTGTAACATTACTCTAGGGCTTGAAAAAATGTTTGTTTCCTGTAATGGTCCGAAAAAAAATGGGTAGGTAGGTAGGAAAAAAAAGTGTTTTGATTATTTTATTAATTTTTCGTTTTTTCAAAAACATTTGTTTTTCATGCATTTTTTATATTGATTGGGAGTTTGAAGGGCAGAAAAACTTTCGGTAGGTATTTTTGTTTGAGTAAAAGCTTATCAGGGTAGGGTTACAGGAAACAAACAAATTTTCTGAACCGTAGTATTTCTAGCACTTAACTTCTCCTGCTGTGACCCGCTATAAGTGCAGTGCGTGTGCACAGTTAATTGCTGATCCCATTCCGATACTTGCATTACTCAAAATCTACCTAACAATTTCTGTAACATTGTTCTAGGGCCTAAAAAAGTCCAAAAAAATAGGATAGGTAGGTTATAGGTAAGAATTTTAAAAAAAAGAAAATTCAAAAAAGTATGTGACTCATTCTAGGCCTAAAAAATGTGTTTCCTGTGACTACCAAAATTCTATAAATCCTCCGTTTTGACACCCTGTTTTCAGATTCTCGTTAAAACCCTGATTCTAAATAAGGCATACTTATGAAAATATTTGAAATAGAATAAAGATTTTAACTCTACCTACATATTTTCTACAAATGGAAGAGATGTGTATACAACAATTCAATAAATAATCTTCATATTAACAAGTTTTAAATAACTGAAGTTTATCATTCTATTCTAATCAGTCAAATGAATTATAAGTCATCATCAATGAAGATTAGGGGGAATTATAAAAAACGCACCATAACTTAGACATCCAATCCTTATGCTAGTATCATAAATCATGCTTTTCATTCAACACCTTCAGGCAAAAATTAAACTGCACATCAAAGGCAGCTGCACATTAATTTATAAGCCCAAAATCAACCCTTCTAATGCTGAGGCTACTTTCGTCCAAAGCACAAGGATGCAAAAATTGTAGAAAACCATCTAATCCCTGTCATGTTGGTATTCATTTGAGAGCTCTCACTGAGTAGTCTCAGATGAGTACCCATGTACCAGGGTTTCAGACATTTTTTAAGGTTTTTTGCATCATTTTGTATTCGCCAAATTAACCACCAGCAGTCTAGGGGTTTAATCGGTATTAAACAGTATTAGTTGAATATTTCTCTGGCGCTCTGAGCTTGAGCTGGGTTAGTTTTACACTGGCTCAGTGCACAAAAAGGAGAATCAGTATAAGATATATGGACTGACGATGCATTCTAGTTGAGCTTTGATTTAAGATCCCCATAGAGCCATTAGTTCTATTGGTCCCCGGGCGGTAGTTGTTTGGATATTGAGTGGGTATCCATCATCATCTCCTTTCTCTCTCATGTCCTGTTCACTCTCTCTCTCTCTCTCTCTCTCTCTCTCTCTCTCTCATCCCTCCCTCCCTCCCTCCCCCCTCCCTCTCCCTCCCTCCCTCCCTCCCCCTCCCCTCCCTCCCTCTCTCTCTCCTTCCCCTCTCCCTCTCTCTCTCTCTCTCTCTCTCTCTCTCTCTCTCTCTCTCTCTCTCTCTCTCTCTCTCTCTCTCTCTCCTCACTCTCCCTCTCTCTCTCACTCCCTCCTCTCTCTCTCTCGCTCTCTCTCTCTCTCACTCTCTCTCTCCCTCTCTCTCTCTCCATCCCTCCCTCTCTCTCTCTCTCTCTCTCTCTCTCTCTCTCGCTCTCTCTCACTCTCTCTCTCTCTCTCTCTCTCTTGTCTCTCTCTCTCTCCCTCTCTCTCTCTCTCTCTTGTCTCTCTCTCTCTCTCTCTCTCTCTCTCTCTCTCTCTCTCTCTCTCTCTCTCTCTCTCTCTTTGTCTCTCTCTCTCTCTCTCTCTCTCTCTCTCTCATGTCCTGTTATAAAGATTCAAACAGACTTCCTCTGAGAATTACAAGCAAGCCCCATTCCTCCTTTAATCTAGGCAAGCCTTGTCGTGTTCTTTTGGATCTGTGATAATTTTGGAAATAACTCCAGAATAAAACATGCATTTGCTAGATATTTGAAGGAGAATATTTCATTTATTGTTGATCTATGTTTCTCCATCAAATATTTTCCAAAGTATCTTTTCATTATTGGCGGGGCCCTCAGGCCGCGCCTATCTGGGAAGCTGATTTGATATGTCCATAGTCTGGACGGCCATGTTGGAAATGCTGAGGCCGAACTGAATATAATTCTCTATTCTGATTGGTTATAATATAAATGTTGCCTTTGCCGCTGAAAATCGTGCCTTCCTTATTTTAATTTAGCATGAAGTTTTCAAATATATAAAATATTTTAAGCGGACATAAAGTATATTTTTCAGTATAGGAAGGAAAATTACTAAAGAAAAAAATTACTATGTGTATAGAATGAAATCAGGAGACTTCGTAACCAAACTGGTTCGTAACCAAACTGATGCGTACCCAAGTAGCTTCGCACCCAAGTCAAGAGATTTCGAAGTCTCCAGCTTGCGCCTGGAATTCCGATATTTGTTTCATTTCTACAAAAATGATACAAATCTAGTCATTATAAATAATTTTCCTCTATAATGTTAATGTTCTTTATACATCCGGTTCCCTCACAAGTTCATAAATAACTTGGCCCCGCCTTTCGACTATTGATACTTTGCATCTACAACCGTACTTGTAAAGAAATTATCATGATGGTATTGATATCCTCTAAAGGAGAGACAAAAGAAGATGGAGTTATTCTAATTGTGGTACCGAGGCACAACTGCCACTGGCATGAATGGGTTAACCCATTAATGCTCACAAATGCAGCCTCACAATGTTAATGTTATTTTGCAGGCAAAAGCAAAGTCAGGCAAATATTTGATGGAGAAATGTCAATCAGAACATTACCAACTCTCCTTCCTTCAAATATTTTGTAAAACCATTCTCAATGTTCAGTTGTAAGGTCAGGCACATCTCGAGCATACACTAACAAATATCCTAATCATAAAGCAGCATTTTGAGATGTATCTGACTGAAACATAGTTGTATGTTGCATGTTACAAACCCTCTTCAAATTTTGTCAAACATCATCTAAATTAGGGAGCTATTCTCGAAGCTATGACATACATCAATTGTGCACTACAGATAATAATGGGCCATATCACATAGAGACAGGGCTAGTTATTGTGTTATGATATACAGCATTGTTCCAATTTAATCAAATGTATGTTCTGAGTGATACGTATCTTCAGCCCATATCTACCACTAACAGACCCATAACTCAGGCTTAATCCTTCCACAAATTCTAATCACAGGGATAGGCACATTTCCTCAATGTAGGTCTTTGCATAGTACTGTGGGGGCTCCCCCGATAGTTGAGTGGTCTAGCAAGGCTGAATCTCCCAACATACTGTACTCAGTCATTTCATGAATGTCAGTTTTTACATATAGTACTGTGGGGGCTTCCCCGATAGGCGAGTGGTCTAACAAGCCAATAACTCTGAATCTCTCCAAGTACTGCAATAAGTCACATTTCCTCAATGTAGGTCTTCTCATAGTATTATCAGGGCTTCCCCGCTAGTTGAGTGGTCTAGCAAAGCAATAACTCAGGCTGTATCTTTCCAGGTATTCTACTGCAAAGCTCACCCACATTTCCACAATGCAAGACTTATCATATTATTGTAGGGGCAAATCCCGATAGTTGAGTGGTCTAGCAAGGCAATAACTAAGGCTGTATCTTTCCAGGTACTCTACTGCAATGCTTAGCCATATTTCCTTAATGCAGGTCTTTCAACATGGTATTGTGAGGGCTACCCCGATATTCAAGTGGTCTAGCAGACCCATAACTAACCATAGCTCAATCCTTCCACAAAATCTACCCACAGGCATAGGTACATTTTCATGTAGGTCTTTACATATAGTATTGTGAGTGCTATCCTTATAGTCAAGTGGCCAAGCACACCAATAACTAATACAGTAATCTGGCTAGCCAATAACTCAGGATTAAGCTCTCCAAGTACTCAACTGCAATGCTTAGCCAGTAATTTCCTCAATGTAGGTCTTTTAACATAGTATTGTGAGGTCTATCCCAATAGTACAGTGGTCTAGCAAGCCAATAACTCAATCCTTCCACAAAATCTACTGCAATGCCAGGGTCTAACACTTAGATTTCAGGCTAGGGGCCCGAAAGGGTTTTTCGATGAAAATATGTGGTCAAAAACAGGATTTCTGGTTATTTTTCATACTATTTCAGGGCCCCTTGACTGAAAAATCTAGGGGCCCACAGCAAAATCTAGGGGCATATGCCCCGGGCCCCTGGGAATGTCGAACCCTGAATGCTCAGCCACATTTCTTAAATACTGGTTTTACATAGAATTGTGGGGCTTCCCAATAGTTGAGTGATCTAGCAAGTCAATTACTCAGGCTTAATCTTTCCAAGGAAGTGCTAGGCACATTTTCTCAATGTCCCGTATGCACAGGTAAATATTGACGTAATGGGCCTGTTACGGGCGCAGAACCCTTTACAACGGGCTCGTTATAACAGACCCGTTACGGCTCCGTTACGGCTCCATTACGGGCCCGTTATGACAGGCCCGTAAAAATAATGGGCACGTTACAGGTTTTCAAGCCGTGAAATGTCGATATATTGAGGGATCGAAAAACGGGCCTGTCAACTTTTACCTCTGTAGTATTGTGAGGGCTACCCCGATAGTCAAGTAGCAAAGCACGCCAATAAAACATGCTGAATGCTTCCACAAAATCTACTTGCAAACTTAGCCACATTCTGTCGATGTAGATCTTTGCATAGTATTGTGAGTGCTACCCCACAGGGTCTGATACTAATTGATTTCAGGCTAAGGTCCCGAGAGATCGTTCGATAAAAATTAGTGGTCAAAAACAGGATTTCTGGTTATAATGCATACAATTTTGGGTCCCTAGTCTGGTAAAAATCTATGGGGCACACAGCAAAATCTAGGGGCTTGTACCCCTGGGCCCGAGAAAGTCAAACCCTTCCCCAATAGTTGAGTGGTCTAGCTAGCCAATAAAACATGCCGAATCTCTCCAAGTATTCAACTGCAATGCTCAGCCACATTTCCCCAATGTTGCTCTTTACATATAGTATTGTGAGGGCAACCCTAATAGTCAAGTGGTCTAGCAAGCAATAAAATATAATGCTGAATCGCTCCGAGTATTCGACTACAATGGTTAGCCATATTTTCTCAATGTTGGTCTTTATATGAAGTATTGTGAGGGCTACCTCGATAGTATAGTGGTCTAGCAATCCAATGACCCAGGCTGAATCCTTCCACAAATTCTACTTGCAAGCTCAGCTACATTTCCTTAATATAGGTCTATACATAGTATTGTGAGGGCTTCCCCTATAGAGGAGTGGTCTAGTATGGCCATAACTTAGACTGGATCTCTCCAAGTAGGCTACTCACAAACTCAACCACATTTCCATAATATTGGTCTTTACAAGTAGTATTGTGAGGCTACCATGACAGTATAGTGGTCTAGCAAGCTAATAACTCATGCAGAATCCTTCCACAAACTCTTATAAATCCCAAGCTCAGCCACATATCCTCAATAAATGTCTTCTCTTAGGATTTGGGGGGGTGTCCCCATAGCTGAGTAGTCTGAGGGGCTGCTGTGACCAAATGCTTTCTGTCTCAACAACGCTAAAGGTCCCAGGGCCTGCCCCATTAGCAGAGTTGCCAAATATCTTGAAAAATCATTCTCAATTTGAAAGTTGTTCGCAAAAGTATCATAGATCCAGACAACAATTTCTAGAGGAATTTTTTGGCTATCTCTAGGTTATGAGGCAGAAACACTGAAGCCACCTACTGAAATAGGACACACTTGTACATTAAATGATTTCTGTGTGTACAGGCCTGCTAAGGGAGGAAGGTCGTGTGAACATTTCGGTGGATACAAGACTATAAACCGAATACCTTTAAAATAACCCGATTTTAGGTCACACACTATTGAAATAGAACACACTTGTATATTAAAACAAGCATATCTAAGCCATGTATTATTGATATACACAGGTAAAAATTGACGGGCCCGAACGGGCCTGTTATATTGACGGGCCCATTACGGGCCCGTTAACCCGTTATAACGGGCCCGTAACAGGCTCGTTATAACGGGCCCGTTACAGGTCCGTTACGGGCCCGTTACGAGCCCGTTACAGGCCCGTTATAACGGGCCCTTATAAATAATAAAAATAATGGGACCGTTACGGGTTTTCAAGCCTTGAAATGTCGATATAGGCCAGTAACGGGCCCGTTACGGGGCCGTACGGGCCCGTGAACTTTTACCTGTGTAAGACACACTTGTATATTAAAACAATCTGCCACACATTATTAATATAGGACACACTGCTATACATCAAAACAACCGGATTTGAGCCACATAGTATTGATATAGGGCTCGACGCTAACAGTGAACTGCTGACCCCTAGCTAGTAAAAATTACCAAAATGGCTTCAGGCCAGTAAAAAAAGTTTCCCCTCAAGAATGTCCCCAAATGTTTTTGAAATAAATGAAGATAAAATAAATAAAGATAAATGTTGTTGGTGAATTTTATGAAATGTGTTTTCTTGTTATGTCAAAGAAAAATTTGTAGGACGAATAAAAATTTGGCAGGATCAGTAGATCCTAGGTGTTACTGGTCCTGTGCAGCCAGTAACAGTTTGAGTTGGTGTGGAGGCCTAGCATCCACTGAAATGTGACACATTTGTATGTTAAAACAACATAATTTCAAGCCACATTATTGACATAGGACACATTTGTACATTAAAACAACCTCCCTTCCAGCCTCATATTATTGATATAGGACACATTTGCTCGCTAAAACATCTTGATTTAAGCGACATATTAGACAAAAAAATGTTCCAATTTTTTATGCATGTATTTTGATATATTTGTAGTGTATGGTTTGGGTGAGACTGGTCTGGCCACATACTATTGATATAGGACACAATTGTACGCTAAAACAACCTGATTTAAGCCACATATGTGACACAAAAATGTTCCAATTTTTTATGTGTGTATTTGCATAGATGTATTTGTGAGATTGCCATCCCGCCGCGAGTATCGTGTATGGTCTGAGTGAGATAGCGAGTATTGATGGTTTGGTGGCGCCTGTCTAGGCTAGTGTGGACGACAGCTGGTATCACATTTATAACGGCAGACTTATCTAATGCGCAAGGATGGATTTTTAACACTTTCATTGCCTTCTGTGCCCTAAATTTGGATTATTAATTCTTATTTTGAATTCTGTGCTCTAAATTTGGATCAAAAAATATATTTTGACCTCCGTGCTCTAAATTTGAATTGAAAAAAAATATTTTTTGACTTCTGTGCTCTTAATTTGAATTTGAATTTGACTTTTTTTTTTGTGCTTTAAATTTGGATAAAATTTGATTTTGGCTTCTGTGTCCTAAATTTGGATCTAACATTTTGATTTTGACTTCTGGGCTCTAAATTTGACTTGGAATTTTGAATTTGACTTCTGTGCCCTAAATTTTGATTTTGAATCTTGATTTTGACTTCCGTGCTCTAAATCTTGATTTGGAATTTTGATTTTGACTTCTGTGCCCCAAATTTGGATAATTAATTTTGATTTCAACTTCTGTGCTCTAAATTTGGATTGAAAATTTTACTTTTGACTAAATCTTTGCCCTAAATTGGAATTTTGATTTTGACTTCTTTGCCCTAAATTTGGATTTAGAATTTATATTTTGACTTCTGTGCCCTAAATTTGGATTAGATAATTTTATTTTGACTTCTGAGATCGAAATTTGGATTTGGAATTTAATTTCGACTTCTGTGCCCTAAATTTGAATTATCAATTTTGATTTTGACTTCTGTGCTCTAAATTTGGTTCTGAATTTAGATTTTTACCTCAGTGCTCTAAATTTGGTTTGGAATTTTGATTTTGACTTCTGTGCCCTAGAAGATATTAATGGCTGTGTGGCGCCAGTGAGGAAGACAGCTGGTATCACATTTATAGCAGCATATTTATCTAACTCGCTATGATGGCTTTGTAACCCTTTCATACCATCTGTGCCTTAAAACAGCATAAAAGGTTTGGAAATATCTTAGAAAAACTATTGGAATTTTCATAGAAAATTTCTTTTGAAAATTTTAATTTTAGAATATAAATCTTACCCTTAACAATTTTCTTTTTTAGGAAATTTGTTTTAAAAAAATCATTTCTAGAATGTAAACTTTACCCTTTAAGATAACAATTAAAACATTTTTTAATAAATTTATTTTTAAAAATTCATTTTAGAATATGAACTTTAGACTTAGCAATTCTTTTTAGAAAAAAGATTTTTGAAAATTTTAGTCTTAGAATTTTTACTTTAACAAAATCTATTCCTTTAGATCCTTCACAAAGTCTCAGAACATGACAATACTTTTCAATGAGAACTCATTAATGGGACATCCAGATTATTTTGGAAATAACTTCCAATATCAATAGCATCATATTTCTGCACAATAAGCTAGATTATAAAGAGGCTGAGGAAACCAGAGTACCCAAGTAAACAGAGCAGTGCTTAACCGATTAATGCTCACAGTGGCCAAAAGCAGTCTGACAATTTTGAGGAAATCGCTCAAGGGAAAGCATTATTGAGAAAGGATTTGAAGGAGAAATGTTTATTAGCCCTTATTGTGCTATTATGCTGGACGGGGGCTTGTCCCTCATACTGAATATTCTTTGCAACAAATTACGTTGCATTGCTATGGGGCTGTCAGTGGGGTGTAACTTTATCCTGCCATAAAAGGCAAAATTATAATCAAAATATTTGAAATAAAATATACTACCTGAAACTACTGTTCTTGTTCTTTTTAATTATGTTTCTTTTGTAGATA
The DNA here is from genome assembly GCA_963942565.1 of Maea johnstoni. Classification (NCBI taxonomy): domain Eukaryota; kingdom Metazoa; phylum Annelida; class Polychaeta; order Spionida; family Magelonidae; genus Maea; species Maea johnstoni. Next base: position 4,190,104 of record OZ012695.1, on the reverse strand, counting down.
TTTCTAATAGTTTATATTAAGTTTGATCAGTGTAAACCTTAAGTTCTGTAGAGACCATGCTGGTTTTGATTTATCATTAATGAAAAATCAGGTTTTCAAAATGCATGAACCCAACTTTAGCCTTTGATTTCGCAAGTTTTTCATGAGTATTTCTTTTCAAAAATGTTATATTCAGAATCCTTATTAAAAACTGATGCATAATAGAAAAAAAAATATTTGTTTCTTTGTTTTATTTTGTCATTTAGCGATCCTAAAGCAAAGGGAATGCAAGTAAATCTTGGCTAGAAACGAATTCTGACAGCGCATCAAAAATTTTTTCTAAAAGATCAACTTCCTCAATGTTAGAGCGCTATAAACCAATGAAAATAGAAAATATCAAACGTAAAACATTAATATCTATTATAATTTAAACCTCCTCAATCGATACATATCATTTTATTTAGAAACGATCATGTTTTGCACCACAAATCAACAATTGAACACAAAAAACAAGTGTTGATTTGTGGCGGCCATTTTGTGACTCCCAATTTCGCTAACTCACAGGCATGACAACTCAGAGTTAAGATTCCCATAGCATTAAAAATCTACAATATAAATAAAAATAAAAACATGTTTCGATTGCCTACCTTGTTATCCTCCTTATGGTGTCTTTATTTTGTGTTGTACCATCAGTTATAGCCTTTTTCGAAGGCTTCAAACATGATGGTCAACACACGTTGTCAAGCTCTGTTTACGCCTAATTCGATTTAGAAGTTCGTTTGCAGTTTGCATGTACCTATTTCCTATCAAGTCTCTCTCATAAAAACGGCTATACAATTTATTTCCAAAACAACATATTTCAATAAAGCTGTTTCCCAGCTTTAGGAAAAGTATTTAATTTGATTGTGTAAAGTGCGGCGAGGAGACCGCAAAAATGCCGATTTTCAAAATGGCGGCTTGAAAAAAGTGGATCTTTTCCCATACTTCACTTTTTTTTTTCAAAAAATAAAGTACATATTCTTATTCCCTGACATCCATTTGATATAAAAATTAACTTTATTGAATTTAGGATGTCAGGGATTAGCAAATTCTGATCGAAATACAAAACTGGATGTACTCGATTTAGTAGCGCCGGCGAGCTGCTAAGCGCTGTCAATTGAACATCGTAAAAAGATCGATTCCAGTGAGTATCACTGTTGAATTATTACTATTATTAATGTTTTCCTTTGTCAATCTGACAAAGAAAGACATGTGAGAATAGGTGAGATAGTTATTTCACCTATTCTCAAGTTATTTCGCGAAACTTGTTGGATAACTTCTTGATTAATAGAATTTACCCAACATGGCGGCGGCCTGCGATCGGCAGCCATGCAGACCGGGCAGGGCTCGTGAGTAGAAAACGTAAGTAGCTTTTTGAAACCGGGCGCCACCTGTGAGCCGCGCTGTGAGGGTTAGAATACTACCAACAACTCTCTTTCAGTAATTTTGTAAAACTGTCCTCAAATCCAATGATATTGTCAAACGTATCTTATATTCAGACAACAATTTCTGGAAGATCTCTTAATCATTAATGGGTTAACCCTTATGCTGCTGGTGGCTAGTTTTGCTAAAACAAAATGATGCAAAAAACCTGAAAATGACTGAAACCCTGGCAAATGGGTAGTTTCTGTGTTCTTGTGCCTTTGACGAAAGTAGTCGCAGCATTGAAAAGGTTAAAGCCAGCGAGCAATTAGTAACAGTGTCTTAGACCACTCAGCAAACAGAAGTAGAACATCAACAATAACCAGTGTAATCAAGTAGAATCTATTGTTACGTCAGTTTAACCCTTCCAATGCTGAGGCTACTTTCGTCCAAAGCACAAGGAAGCAAAGATTTTTGAAAATCATCTAAACCCTACTTGTTATGTTGGTATTCATTGGATAGCTCTCTCTCTCTCTCTCTCGCTGAGTACTCTCATATGAGTACCCATTCGCCAGGGTTTCAATCATGTTTCAGTTTTTTGCATCTTTTTGCATTGGCCAAATTAGCCACCAGCAGCATAAGGGTTTTAAAGAGACCAACTCATTTTTCCTGAACATGTGGATAAAAGTGGATTCCCTTAAAAGGTACCGCTGCTGGTACCAAAATCATTTTAATTAGTACCTTATCATACTGTTTCATTCCTTAAAGGTACCTTTAACGATACTAGCCACTGTGAAGTTATCATTTATCAGGGATCATCCTAAACATGACTATTCACAAATAAATTTATATTAAAGGTGATAATGAAATTAAGTACCGCTAACAGTACCGTTAAAATACTGTACCGTTTTATTGGTACCGATACCGTTACTGTTCAGTTACGTTCTCAGAGGTATCCATTCCTATTTGTTGACCAGCTGGGGAGTTACATAAACTATTGTCTACTCATCGGTGGTCAGTGCAATGAGGATGCTTGAATGCATCACGTTATATACATACAATAGCTAATTAATTGGATATGGGTCGATGAGCCCATTCATCTATATCTGGAGTACGCACACTACGCACATGGCTCGACATATACAGAAATATCTCAATGACAAAGCTATATTTAGAGAATCATTTGACTGAAAATTGATGTCCCTTTAAGGTTTAACACCCCCCCCCCCCCCCCCCCCTTCAAATATTTTCAAATATCAAGGTAGGTAGCAATTACGTAAATTTTCTGTATACTTTTAATATTAGCGATACTACATAATTTAAAAAAAAAATTGATACAATATAATATTCCCATTCAATATCGATATTGGTATTGTATTGAGTACCGGTACCAATGCCCACCCAAGATTATGTTTGTTATAGGGTTAACCTTTCCACTGCTGAGGCTACTTTCGTCCAAAGCACAACAATGGTATTCATTAGAAAGCTCTCACAGAGAACTCTCAGATGAGTGCCCATATGCCAGGGTTACAGTCATTTTTCAGATTTCTTGCATCATTTGGTATCGGCAAAATAAGCCAGCAGCAGCATAAAGATTAACTTATTCAACACAATACAATATCCCCATTTAATATCAATATTGGTATCTATCGAGTACTGGTAACAATACCTACCCAAGCTTATGTATGCTATAGGGTTAAGAACAGTCAGCTGTGTACACAGACCCAATAAATTACTGTTATACCTTCAAGCTCTACAGCATAATAATAAACCACCATCAGTCATAGTATAGGGACAACTTGACTGAATACTGATACCGGTCGACAATAATAACATGTGAAAACCTGCTGAATAGAATTTCTATATATAGGTCACCTGCATGCATTGAACACCTGATATGCAACCCATTTTCTATAACCTTAGTACATTGAACATCTAATGTGTTACCCATTTCCTATAACCCTTTATAAATTTTTAAAAATTCATATTTTTTTTTTGTGAAACCTCTAGGGATTGAACGCATGTTTAACATTTAACATTTTTGGATTCACAAGATACCAGTCAACAATGATAACATGTAAAAACCTGCTGAATAAAATTTCTATATATAGATCACCTGCATGCTTTGAACACCTAAAGTGTTTCCGATTTCATAGAACCTCAATGCATTGAACCAGGGAGGTACCCAGCCAGGAGCCAGGGAGTCATTTTGACTCCCAAACACAAGATTTTCTGGCAAAATGACACCCATTTTTATCTTGTAAGATTTTCTCTATATGTTGAGTCCAAGGGAATATTTTAAAAGTTTTACTCATACAAGACAATAGGTACATTAGATGATGTAAAGAGGCAGACTTGTCTTTAAGTGGGTTGTTATGATTATTCTTTTAGAATTAAAGAATATAGGGAGGGAGCCAAAAGATGCATGGTTTCTATACACAGCCTTTTAAGTAGCTTTTGAAGATGCAGTTTGGCTCCCTGAAAAATGACTTAAATATGGCCGTGGGAGGAGAGGAAGAGGAAGATTGGAGAAGGGGCTATAAAAGGGGTAAGAAGAAAGATGAGGAGAAAAGGGAGGGAGAGAAGAGGGTGGAGGGGTAGTAAGACGATGATAAGAAAGAGAAAGATGAGGAGGATTGCAGAGGGAAAGGAGTAGAAAAGGAATGTGAAGATAAGGAATAAGAGGAAGATAAGGAGTAATGGGAAGATGAGGAGGAAGGCAAAGAGGAAGATGAAGAGAAAGAGGAAGAAGATGAGGGAGAGGAAGAAGATGAGGAGGAAGAGGAAGATGAAGAGGAAGATAAGAAGAAAGATGAGGAAGATAATGCTTACAGGAGGAGGATATGAAGAGAGTGAATACACAAAATCCATCCTACCTATAATCGAATCCCCCTTCATGATGACTTTGTGGTAGGCGACCCTACCGGAGGAGTGCCCGCTACTAGTACTACTGCTGCCACCACCAGGGAACCCGTCCCTGCTATGCGAGGAAGAGAAAGAGGTCGCGGCCGTGTGTCTGGTCATGATATTGACATGGGACCCACCTTTGGGCTTAATACTACTTAGGACTCCCTCCGACACTCTACGATTACTACGATCGCGCCCGCTGGCTCCACATGTAGCTTCTAGTCCTCATCTACGAGCCACTGTTTGAATCGTAAATTATATCAATACTATTAGTATTGGACGAGGAGGAGGTGGATCGGTGAAGATAGATGTAGAGTTGTGTTATATATACATAGGTCAGGGCCGCACTGTTATTTGTGGGGCAAGAGAACTAGGATATATAAGTCTGGGATTAAATACCAGATGGTCATAGTGGGGGTTGGGGGTGGGAGCTAGAAGGGAGGGAGGGGAGGGGAGGACAGGGCATTTGGAGATTATGGGAGGGGGAGGCAGGATCTCTGAATGAAGTGTTATTGGCTAGATTTCCTCTTGAAAATGTCAGATAGGGTGGTGGGGGTTGGGTTGGGGTAGGGGAAGGGGTGGTAGGGCGGAGGGGAAGGAGAGAGGTGGGAAGGAAAGTGACATGATTTCAAAATGGGGGGTATTTTGCTAGATTTCCCCCTGAAAATGTCAAAAAGTGGCTCCGTTAATTGAATTCTTTAAAATTTCCAGGATGAACAAATTCATATCTCTAAAGTGATAATGACACTTAAATGTGCATACCATGAACAATCTTATACTACATATACGTCAATAAAACAATGAATAAGAGGGATCTATATTGACCCTCAATGGCTAACATCTACCTTGAAAAATACTGTTTATTTTGGAAGTAATTTTTTTGGAGAAACTTTTAACTGAAAGAAGTTATTTGAGAAAGTCTTTTTCCATTCTAGTTTCACAATTCCTCTTCAAATATTAATTCCCTGTTTTATGAGTTATCAATTTTGTCTGAGCATGTCCATACTTTAGAGGTAAGTTGGTCAAAATCGGAACATAACATGAATAGAAAATACTTATCGCTGGCTACTAAGATTTTCCAATTTTGTCAATTCAGATCAAATCTTCAATCGATCATTCATTTATCAAAATCAATTCCATTAATCAATTCTTTGAATCTGCTTGGATGATTAAATTCATATCTCTGATGTAGTGATCTTTAATAAGCATACCCCAGACCAATGAGATATCGTTATTACATTTATCACTTAAAAAATTAGAAGTTTTGAGATTTTTTTTTGCGATAAAAATCTAGTAAGGCCACTCCAATTTAATTACTTGTCTTACGAGCTTTTTTTGGAAAAAAAATCCTGTCAGACTCCAAAAAAAAAGAAAAAAAAAGTCATCTTTGGTGTCTTACGGACGAAAGTGGTTTTGAAATTTTCTGTCAGACTCCAAAAAAAAGAAAAAAAAAGTGCAAGTTTTAAGAATATTCTTTGTAAGTGTGATTCAATCAACTACAGGAAGCTATCATTGCTGTAGTATAGCCTCAGACTTGAGGAGGTATACCTCCTACCCTTCAGGTTACAGGGATTAATAGATTGATTGATTTTATTTAGTAAAATGAGAATAGGCTGGTAGAAACATATCGCTACCAGCCCTAGTCGTCAGACTCTAAAAAAAATAATAATAATAAAAAAAGTCACATTTTTCAACTTTTTTTTTTATTCCAAAATGGCTCATTTCCTACCTCCTGAGCATGTAAGACAAGTAAATAAATTGGGGTGGCCTAATCAATTATAATCAGCCTAATACTGCTAATTCCTAGCTTCATCATTTAATAGAATTGTAGACCCTAGGTTATGTTCGGTTAGTTGGAAGTTTAAATAGGGTAATCCGTCGGTTCTATTTTCAAGGGTAAGCTAACATTCTTTCAACTATGTGTGACTGACCCATTCATTAACATCTGTAGGGCCAAAATTGGCCTAATAATCTTGGTGATACGTCTCAAACACACGGAAAAATGGGAAATTTCTGAAGGAGAAATGTCCATCAGAACTCAATGTATAATTCTCCTTCAGATATATTTGTGAATTTGTGCATTATTTTCATATCTTATGTTATTTCATCACTGAATAATCTCTATTCACTACTGTTTAGTTATAGTATATGGCCTCATAAGGTAAAACAAGTGATGATATAATATCATATATATATATATATATATATATATATATATATATATATATATATATATATATATATATATATATATATATATATATATATATATATTTATATATATATGGCCTAAAAAAATAAATTGTTTGTTTCCTGTAACGGTCCGGGAAAAAATAGGGTAGTAGGTTGGTAAAAAAGATTTTTTTTGCATCATTTTTTGGTCAAAAATGTGTGCTTTATGCATGATTTCTGTTGATTGGGAGTTGGGAGGGCGGAAAAAACTTCAGGGTAGGGATTATTTTGAATAAAAACTTGTTAGGGTAGGGTTACAGGAAACAAACAACTTTTTTTTAAGCCTATATATATATATATATATATAAATATGTATATATATGTATATATATATATATATATATATATATATATATATATATATATATATATATATATATATATATATATATATATATTTTTTTTTTTTTTATATATATACACACAATTATGTGTGTGTATGTGTTTATGTATGCAGGTGTGCATGTTTATTCATATGACAACAATACAAACATTCTATGTTGTACACTGCTAAAGAATGGTAGAGCATGTGTTCTTGCACAGCCCACAACCGTTCCTTCATCCCAGCAAAGAAATGCGAGCGTTGAACATGAATGCTCAGTTGCAGGTGGTCAATTCATTTCACGAGGAGCCGCGGCAGCAATATGTTTTTCTGATTACGCTGGCGGTGTGTGAATGGCCCGATTAGCTTCGGCCGCGCGGGCGTAGAAAAGGCCACGGAGCGGCCCGCGTACGGGTCCATCCTTTATCTATTATTTACAAGAAACTTGCTCAATTACTGTACAAATAGTGCACTGAATTTGCCCGCTGGCAGCACATATTTCAGCCCGCCGGCCAGAGGCTCACAGAATCGCTGACAGTAGCAAAACCAGCAGGGACTGAAATAGACATGGGTGGAATGTGGAAATTTAAAACAAATACCAACAGGTCATTGATTGCTTAACCCCTCCAATGCTATAAAGGTTACTTTTGTCCAAAGCACAAACACACAAAGATTTTGAAAACCATTCAAACCCTGTCATGTTTGTATTCATTGGAAAGCTCTCGCTGAGTACTCTCAGATGAGTACCCATTTGCCAGGGTTTCTGTCATTTTTCAGGTTTTTGCATCATTTTGTATTGGCCAAATTAGCCACCAGCAGCTTAAGGGTTAAATACTTCTCCTTGGGTGAGGAAAAACAAAAACATGCCCTGGATGTGAGGAAAAAGATAAACATGTGGAAATATGAAATAAATACCTACAGGTTGTTGATTGCTTAAACACTTGCCCTTAGGGTGAGGAAAAAATAAAACACAGGCCCTATATGTAAAGGAAAAGTTAAACAGGAGCCCTAGGGAGAGTAAGGAGAAATTAAACACATGTCCTGGTATGCATAAAAAATTGTAAACACATGTCCTGGTATGCATAAAAAATTGTAAACACATGTCCTGGTATGCATAAAAAATTGTAAACACATGTCCTGGTATGCATAAAAAATTGTAAACACATGTCCTGGTATGCATAAAAAAATGTAAACACATGTCCTGGTATGCATAAAAATTGTAAACACATGTCCTGGTATGCATAAAAAATTGTAAACACATGTCCTGGTATGCATAAAAAATTGTAAACACATGTCCTGGTATGCATAAAAAATTGTAAACACATGTCCTGGTATGCATAAAAAATTGTAAACACATGTCCTGGTATGCATAAAAAATTGTAAACACATGTCCTGGTATGCATAAAAAATTGTAAACACATGTCCTGGTATGCATAAAAAATTGTAAACACATGTCCTGGTGCGATGGGGAAATCAAACATGTCCCGGGATGTTGCACAGACTGAACACAATTGCCCAGAGGAAAAAGAGAAATTGAACACATGTCCAAGAGCAAGGGAGAAATTAAATGCATCCTGGAATGTTGCAAAAACTAAACACATGCCCAGAGGAAAAAGAGAAATTATAAGGTTGACCAAGAGCAAAGGAGAATCAACACATGACCGGGGACAAAGTAGCTCAGTTGGTTAGGTGTTGGACTAGTAATCAGTAGGTCGCTGGTTCAATTCCCGGCAGGGGCACTTTGGTCTGTCCTTAGGCAAGACAGTTTATTCCATATCAGTGCAGAAAACAGTATCACAGGTCTTTCGCGCCCAGCTGGGTGCGAAAACCTTTTGACTTACCTGCCCAACTGGGAGCTTACCTGCCCAACTTTGGGAGTGAAAAATTGGAAATTTACCAGCCCAACAGAAGACTTGTATGCCCATTTTCTTTTCAGGTACATTTCACTTGCCCAAATACTTTCCACGGATTTTTCATGTTATATTACACTTAACCTATTAGGCGGGTGGCCAAATCCTTAAAAGAGCTCTAGAAATATTTTTGATGGCGTTTTTCATCCATGCTTATTCATGTCTACATAGGGTGGGCATTAGTGCACGGGTGGATGACGCGTTTGATTTTGCTGCATAAGGGAATTTTGGGGCATTTTATGCAAAATAAATCACCAAAAAACATGTTTTTTGGGTTTTCCTTCTAGGAAATTGATTTTCGAGATAGAAACTCAAAACTTGCTACAAGTTTGATCAAGAGGATGCTTCTGATCTTAGAACATGTTGCGTTAGCGTGACTTCAAGGAACCCCCTGCTGTGAGTGATTTTGAGGGAAAAATCATCAAAAGTGGGTGATTTTTGTAATTTCCCACAACTTGAATGTCATCCTGTGGACTATTCCAAACTCTCAACTAAATAGTTTGGGTTTAGAAAACTAACCAAGAAGGTGTAGATACAGAAAGTGAGTTATTTTTGAATATTTTTATGGCATGCTACGTTTTGGGGAATTTTACAGAAAAAATGGCATTAAAACTAGTGATTTTAGGGATTTGCTTCTGGAAGGTGCAATTTTCATAGTAGGAACTCAAAACTTGCCACAAATGATTTCATAAGGATGTCTATGATTATCAAATGTTTTGTGTTAGTATGAAATGTATCTGACTCCTGCTGTGAGTGATTTTGGGGTAAAAACCTCTAAAATAGTGGGATTTTTGTAATTTCTCATTCATTTGAACAAAGGTATATTATATCTTTTACCAAGATTCTAGCCTGATATTGTTGTTACAGGAAATCAACCAAGAATAGGCATGTAGGAGAAATAAGTTATGTTTGCCAACCTATGACTTGCTACATTTTGGGGTATCTTTACTGAAAAATGACCAAAAGCATGTGTATTTAGGAATTTGCTTCTGGAAAATGCAGCCTCCAATGTAGATGTATAAAACTTGCCACAAAATATGTTCAAATTATAATCACTTATCAACCCACATTGACTGTGCACATTGCTAGGTTTTCTTTATTTGAAAAGAAAAGAAAAACAACACATTCAAAATTGCTCTTACAAACAAGATTTATATCAAGACAATTTATTTGTCATTTTAAAAGGATCAAATTATTATCTTAACAGAAAGGAAGTGGGTGATGTGTACATATTCTCAGCAACAATAGAAGTTTGATCACATAACCTTAGACTGCACTATAACAGAGACACATCTGGCCTATTCCTAGACTAATTTAATAATAACTACAAATGATCAAATTAGGGCTGGAATCACTGAGGATCGACTGGCCGCATCGGTACTTAGCTGCTGATCAGAACTGACATATCAAAGAGTCGCTATGTATCGATACACATTTATGAGAAGCCAGAAAAGGAATGGGCATTCTTAATTGCTTTATTACCTTTCAAGATGCTCTCCAGGCGGTTTACTGCCTGTTGATGACATCCTAATGACAGCTTCCCGGCAAGCCATGACCCGTGACCTAGATGGATGCATTTGTTTCAAATAACCGGTGCACCGCATCATACAGCTGACAATATGTGCCAGTGCTATATCATGAACCGGTTTGGATGGGGGCTATGAATTGCATGCGCTTCCAACAACAGAGCACACATGTCAGAACAAAATATCTACGAAGATTTCACACCCCAGAAGGGAAAGAAATCTGGCACCTGGAATTATTTTCATTTTAAAGTTAATCGCTCGGGCACTAGAGAGAAAGGTCATGTATATTGTAAGATATGTGACTGTGCCTTGTCATACAATACATGCACTACAAACATGTGGAAAGGCTGATATACCTTTATTGAAATGCTCACATGTCAGAAATTGTCAGTAAAGGTACATCATACAGGCAGAAAATAACAAATCCACAACACAGAGTTGAATTAGTCGTATTGCACCTAATTCAGGCTGTTTTATTATTTACATCATGATTTTCCTTTGAGAGACCAAAACAACGCTAAGAATCGGAATCGAAATCGGAATTGGTATAATTTCAGAATCGGTTCGGTTCGACATTTTCCTCATTGATTCCAGCCCTAGATCAAATGTGATATATTCTCAGCAAGATGCTCTACAGGTGCATCCATACATATCTTCTTGTGAGATACTCTGACAGTGCAGACTGGCTCACATAGTTTCTTTCTTGATCATTCCATAACAGCTGAAACTGAATTCAGGCTGAGAGAGCTGCAAACTGAGACAGAATACTGCACTGATCTCCAGTCAGTGCAGTAGAGACAGGTCACAGCTTGCAGCCGTGGGTCACGGCAGATCCGACTCACACATGTAAACTTTAATCATGCTTACAAACGCTTGCTTGTGCTGTAATCAGAAGCCTGTATTGACTACAATAGATGCAAGCGCCAACAGTTAAGTGACCTAATTACACCCTCTGAGTGGATACGGAAGTAGTTCTTAAATTAGACAATGTGACACTGTTTCTCCACTAGTGGCCGGCCGTGGCTATTTGTTTCTCCTTTCTCCTCCTTTCTCCAGTGGCTGTTTTAACAGCCTCACGCTTGCCCGCACACTTACTGGCCCAGATGGGCAGGTCAATTATGAGGTATACCCGCCCAGCAGGAAACTTACCAGAATTGGGCGGGTGGGCGCGTGTCCGTTTTCTGCACTGCCATATTGCCTCAGTCTACTCAGCTGCAAAATGGGTACCTAGCATTAACAAGGCAGTGCTTAGAGCTTGTGTGCTATATGCTGCCAGCTGCTCTGGAATATTCTTTGGGGGATTGAAATGGTTTCTGTGTGTACAGGCCTGCTAGGGGAGGAAGGTCGTGTGAACATTTCGGTGGATACAAGACTATAAACCGAATACCTTTACCTTTAATGTTGCAAAAACTAAATTCAAGCCCAAAAGAGAAATCAAACACATGTCCAAGAGCAAGAGATCGATCCAACTTTATTGCCTGTTATACACCTATCAAATGTCCGGTAAGCTTTGTAGTTCCTCAGATGGCCAGTAGAGGGCATTGCCAGGTCCCCTGACTCTCGAGTTGAAAAAAGCATTATAGTTTCTCAATTAGCCAGCAGAGGGCATGCTGGCTGGCCTGACTACCCAGGTTTACAATACAGGGCTAGACGCTAACAGTGAAATGGCTTTGGGCCGTTAAAAATATACCTCAACTGGTCCTACAGGCCAGTAAACATTTAGGGGACATTCATGTTAACAAGCTTCCCCTCAAGAATGTCCCCAAATGTTATTGAAATAAAAGAAGATGAAATAAATAAAAATAAAATTGGTGAATTTTATGCAATGTTTTTGCTTGTTATGTTAAAAAAATTGTAGGACCAGTAAAAATTTGCAGGTGCACATGATCATATGTGTTACTGGTCCTAGTCGGGGCCTAATAGCATTTTGAGTCCGAGTTGAGGCCTGTACTAATCCTAGTAGTTTCTCAGATGGCCAGTAGAGGGCATGCTGGTTGGCTTAGTAGTTTCTCTGATGGCCACTAGTGGGTCGGTTTTAATGTAGGCCTGACTCCCTGGTTGACACTATGCAGTAATTGACATGAGAGACAATGGTGGGTGGGTCTATTTATTGAATGTCTCATACACACACACACACACCCTCAAGGGCAGCAGGCATATATATCGCATCAAACAATGAAGAATGCCCCAAATGTTTTCAAAATAAAAAAAGATAAAATAAATAAAAAGTAAATGTAGATGAATTTTATGCAATGCTTTTTCTTATGTTAAAAAAAATTGTAGGACAAGTAAAAATTTGCAGGACCAGTAGATCCTAGGTGTTACTGGTCCTACAGGGCCAGTGGCATTTTGAGTCAGAGTTGATGACTGCAATAATCCTAGTAGTTTCTCATGTGGCCACTAGAGGGCCTGCTATGTAGGCCTGACTCCCTGGTTGACACTATGCAGTAATTGACATGATAGACAATGGGGGGGGGGGGGGGGGGGGGTATTGATTAAATGCCTCATACATACACACACCCCCAGGGCCAGCCAGCAGACAGACAGTGTATCAAACACAGGAACTAAGATCAATACACACTTTAATCAATGCACAGGAAATACAGACAGTCAGAATTATGCCTCAAGAAATCAGTATCATCACTTATTACATTGTCATGAGATTGTCATCAGTATCTGATATCACAATCATCATTGTTATCATTATCATTGTTATCATCATTGTCACCATCAGTAATTATCGTCACCTCACACCAATATCATTTTCGTTATCCTATTATTATTATAGTTATAAATATTTGTCATCATCATTATCCTGTCCACAGTCATAGTCATCATCATGAAGTCACAGAGCTCATCATCATTATTATCATTGTCATCATTAACATCTGATATCACGACCATGCCCGTTGTCATAATCATAATTGTTGTCATTACTTTCATAAACATTCCGAGGGCACCACCATCATCTGACGTCATTCATTACCATGACTGTTGCATCATAATCATAATTGTTATCATTTGACATAATAAACATCATCATCATCATCATCATCTGATACCATGACTATGACTATTATTATCATATTTTTTGTCACAACCTCTTAAATCATCCTAATCATCATCATCATTTTTAAACAAGACTGATTAGGTAAGAATCATCATTGCTGTCATTTGACGTTATAAACCTCATCATCATCATCATCATCATCATAATCATCATCATCATCATCCTCATCACCATTATTATTATCATTGTCATCATCATCATTATTATCATCGTCATCATCATCATCTGATATCATGACCATGACTATGTTCATAATCATAATTGCCAGCATACCCTTATAATTACCATCATCATCATCACAATATGGGTATCACCATCATCTCTACTATAATAAATGAACGTGATAGTCAACATCACCTGCATTATCATCACCATAACTATTACCCAAACAACAAATAAGTGTCCTGTTGACTCCTGTATCTTGTTGCCTGTGTCGGGTTATATCTATAAACGTGAAATAATAGCCCAAAAGCCGCGGTAATAATCATAAATTGTATTTCTATGCCATATGTGACCAGCAGCGGTAGCAGATTTCTACCAAAATCTCGCATTTTGCTGCATACTTAGCAGCAAGCCTAGTGGACTTCTGCTGATTGCTATTCACAGGTAAAGGTAAACTCACAAATATCTTGTTATCAACCCTTACAATGACTGAGGCTACTTTTGTCTAAAGCACAAGGACACAAAGAATTTTGGAAACCATCTAAAACCTGTCATGATGATATTCATTGGATAGCTTTCGTTGAATACTATCGAATGAGTACCCATTACCATTGTTTCAGTCATTTCTCCGATTTTTGTCATCCTATCATTGAGCATTCTAAGCATGAATGGGTGTGAGTCAATTTTCTAAGAAACACTTGAGTGAGGACAGCGGATGTAGATGAGACTAATGTTGAATCTAATATTTCCCTACTAAGTCAATATATTTTTCAAGATATTTGCAATGAGTCAGACTGATTGTTTGAGAATCGTGCGATTAACCCATTTACACCTGTCACCTGGAGTGCACACACGGTCGGATACATATCATAATATCATGGACACCTCCAACCCTCCCAATGCTGAGCTTACTTTCGTCCCAAGTACAAGACGCAAAGATTTTTAAAAGTCATCTAAACCCTGTCATGTTGGTATTCATTGGATAGCTCTCGCAGAGTGCTCTCAGATGTGTACCCATGTGCCAGGGTTTCAGTCATTTTTCAGTTTATTTGCATCATTTTGTATTGGCAAAATTAGCCACCACCAGCATAATTAAACGTTAAGGGGGACAGCAGATCCAGATAAGAAAATCAATGTTGAATATAATATTTCCATACCTAAGTTAATATATTTTTCACGATATTTGCAATGAGTCAGACTGATTGTTTGAGAATCGTGTGATTAACCCATTTATATCTGGAATGCACACACGGTCTGATACATATCATGGATATATATCTCTACAAAAACATGAAAATTTAAGAAATACTTCACTGCAAGTTTCTGTTCCTGTAATGTTTAACCCATTTATACTTATCCCTTCCAATGCTGAGGCTACTTTTGTCCAAAGCACAAGTATGCAAAGATTTTTGGAAACCATCTCAGAAACCCTACCATGGTGGTATTCATTGGATAGCTCTCGATGGGCACTTTCAGATGAGTACCCAAGTACCAGGGTTTCAATACTTTTTCAGGTTTTTTGCATCAATTTGTATTAGCCAAATTAGCAACAAGCAGCATAAAGGTTAAGAATTCCCAAGAAATTGTTGCCTGGATCTAAAATACTTTTAACAATAACTTAAGAATTACAGGCTTGAGAATTATGTGATTAACACATTCACACCTGGAGCCTACATATGATCTGAGAGTAGTAGACAGGGAGTGGGCACTGAAAATGCATCATCAAATTTTGCTGCCTCTCACTATCTGACCTAGATAGGATGACATCCCCCAGCCAGCCAGTCAGCCAGCCAGTCTCTCTGCTGCATGCTTACTGCACAGATCACGTGACCAATACAACCCCAGGCTACAGCGCATAACCCGAGGCGCAGATGCCATAGAGGCTAGCATGCAGTATCTATGGGGTAGCGGATCAAGGTTATGTATTTCTCTGATATGATATGATTAAGGATGGGTACATCTAAGAACGAAATGGTACATTACGGTATCACTACCGATGAAACAGTAAGGTATTTTAATTGTACTTTCAATGGTACTTTATTGCATTATTACCTTATAAGTTTTGTTGTGAAATAAGCCATGTGTAGGATCCTTGACAATCGCTAATAAATGATAACTTCACAGTGGTGAGTATCATTACCTTTAAGGAATGAAATGATAAGATATGAGTACTTTTTGAAACGATACCCACAAAGGTACCACTATCGATATCCAATCCTATACATATCATGGAAATATCTCTACAAAAATAAACATCAATTCAAATTCTAGAAAAAGTTCACTGCAAGTTGCTGTTCCTTTTATAGTTAACAATACCTATTCAAATATTTTTCTGATAATACATCCTTTGATGCATTTTGTTCAAATTTGTCAAACCATGTAAATTCTTTAAATGCCAATAGGTTAATCCAATGATGCATGGTTTCAATTATACTTCCGTTGTTGGCAGATTGAGATTTAATTGGGGTTATTCCAGAAAAAAGGGGGCGGGGGAGGGGGTCAGGAACGTGCTCCTAAAAAAATCATTGTGGGCGGGGTGATGCTAATAAAAAAGTCATATCAATGGGGTGACGAAATCTCTCGTTCCCGTAATAAAGACTGGTAAAGAACTTTCATTGTGTTTCTCGCATCTTTTGTCAGATTCTGTATTTCAAAGAGAACTGCATTGAGTTGGGGGTCTAAAAGTTCATTAATGAAAAAAGAAAGAAATAAAGAATCATTGCGCATTCCTGCCCCCCCCCTTGTTTTTTTTCTGGAATAGCACTTAGAATTTCTCACCACATGTTTTGAAAATTTGCCCACATCAAAAAGCTATACCAAATATAAATAGGCCACCTTTTGGTCACCGCAGATACAAATTGGTTAATCCATTCAACCTGACTATTTTTGGTGGAATGATTTTGATCAGAGATTTTATGGAAAATAGCTGTAGCAAAAAAGTTAATCAGAAATCATTTGTTAACACTGCATTATATATTCTCTGATTTTGCTTAATTGCAAAGTTATCATTACTCTGTCATGGTAAGATTCACCTGCACGATCAAGTCAGTTACATACAGGAATTGAGGTCATCAAGTACAAGATGACCGCTAATACTTCCTGTACAAGGAGGGTTAAAAAACTGGAGCTTAAATATGTGCTATCTGTAGTACTATGAGGGTAAACGCTACACTGCGTGTAAGAATCGGCTAAATGCTTTTCAATTAAAATAGCACACCGTCTCATTGGTATATCCCAAGGGATATAGGTGTACAAACTGGATAACAAATACGCGCTACCTGTACTCAGAGTGTTAACGCTACACTGCATGTGTAAAAATGGGCTATTGCTTCTCCTAGCAGAAATGTCTAATGCTTAGAACAAATGATGGAAATATCTCTAGTACAAAAAACAACATAAGTTTCTAATCGTTCACTGCAAGTTCCTGTTACATTTAACAATCTCTCTTCAAACATTTCTCTGACATTAGCCTCTTTGATATGTTTTGTTCAAATTCTTCAGAGCATGTAAATTTCCTCAGATACCAATGGGTTAACCCATCATCCAGAAATCGTCGTCTGGATCAAGGTACACAGGTACAAAATGGAGCTGAGATATGTGCTACCTGTAGTTCTACGAGGATTAACCCATTAATGCTCAAGCGTTATTCTTGAAATTGTCGTCTGGATCTAAGATACTTTTGACAATATCTTTGGAATTGAGAATTATTTTGAAAAATATTTGAAGGAGAGTTGTTTGTTATGTTCTGATTAACATTTCTTCATCAAATATTTTCTTAAATATGTGTTTGCCTGTAAGATTTCATCAAAATTGTCAGGCTGCTTTTGGCCGCTGTGAGTATTAATGGGTTAACACAGCACTGCGTGAGTAAGAATCCGCTAATTGCTTCTCACGGCAGAAATGTCAAACGCCGAGAACAAAGTGCGAGGCCGCTCAGAGTAATTATTCTGCCGACGACGCAGGCAGGCTAGCCGGCCGACACGCCGGAAAGAAAAACCGACCCATCCACTCAGCCCGCACAAGATGGTCAGATCTCAGACTGATTGATCTCAATACGGCATTTTCCACCAATCACGTCGCGCCGTTAGTAATGGCTGCAATCATTGACGCATCGGAAAACTCAGCATAGAACAAATTTGCAGTAGGAATGTTTTTGCCATAAGACCCTTGTCATAACAGAAACAAGTCATTGTCTAAATATCTATGGTCTGACACCTCTAAGTATATGCCATGTTTTCACCACATGTCTTTTCACCAGCAATGATGACCGTGTGGTCTAAAGCGTTACCACTTACTGATAGCTGTCTCTCACCACTGCCCAGGTTCGAATCCAGTCTGGGGCATGTGAGAAAGTTGCCAATGCTTAGGGGTTAGGCGGTGGTTTTTGCCGGGTACTCCGGTTCTCTCCACTACCTACAACTGGACAGTCACGAGTTAACCATAATATGGCATAAATGTGACGAAAAACGAAATTCCAAATTCGAAAAATCGGCCCAGTAAAATTCCACTCAGCCAGCACAAGATGGCTAGATCGCAGACTGATGGATCTCAATACGGCATTTTCCACCAATCACGTCGCGCCGTTAGTGATGGTAGCACATTGCTGCAACCATTGACGCATCGGAACACTCAGCATAGAAAAAGTTGCTATAAGAATGCCTTGTTTGTACCACAAGACCCATATAATAGCAGACACATGGCAATGTCTTAATTTCTATGGTCTGATACCTCTAGGAATATTCATGTTTTCACCACATGTTTGTCACCTGCCCTGTTGGCTGTGTGATCTAAAGTTTTGCCACTGACTGATAACTGTCACTCATCACTGCCTGGGTTCAAATCCAGTTAAGGGCATGTGAGAAAGTTGCCAGTGACTTGGGGTTAGGCGGTGGTTTTTGCCAGGTACTCCATTTTTCTCCTCTACTTTCAACTGGCCTGTCAAAAAAAGTGGGAAAAAAATCAAAATTTTGAAACTCTTCTCACAACAAGACCCATAGCAGAAACTGGTCAATGTTTCTGTTATGGTCTGACAACTGGTCAGTGGCAGAGATGTGGTTGAACTTTACCACTTTATCTTAGACTTTTTAACCCATTCATGCTTAGAGTGGCCAAAACAGGCCTGACAATTTGGGAAATGTTTCACTTACAAAAGCACTTTCTGGAAAACATCTGATGGAGAAATGTTGATCAGAAGCTAAACAACAACTCTCTTTCAAATATTTTGTGAACTTTTACTTAATTCCCAAGTTATTTTCAAAAGTAAGAGAGATGCAGACAATCCTTTCTAGAGGTACTCTGAGTGGGAATGGGTTAAACCTCACAGAAACAATGCCTTACAGTCAATTACGTACTTCTTGAACTATCATTTTGTTAATAAAACAATTGCAAATATGTCACATCATGTGCATGTTTCAGATTTGAATGGTTTCTTCATTCATGCAGGGAGCTTTCTTTGACAAATTTTGTCTGGACCTATGATACTTTTGAAAATAACTTTGAAAACAAGCATTAATTCACTAAATATATGAAGAAGAGTTGTAGGTTAAATATTGTTGAACATTTATCTTTGAAATATTTCCCAAAATATGATTTTTTGCGAGTGTCCCCAACTAAATTGCCCGGCTGTTTTTCGGTGCTACAGGCATGAATGAGTTAACCCATTGATGCTCACAATGGCCAAAACAGCCAGACAATTTGATGAAATATTGCAGTCAAAAGCATATTCCGGAAAATATTTGATGGAGAAATGTTTATCAGGATATTACTAACAACTCTCCATCAAATATTATGTAAAACAATTCTTAATTCCAAAATTATAGCCAAAAGCATCAAATATCCAGATAACAGTTTCTGGAGGAACCTTTAACCCAATAATACTCACAGCGGCCAAAACCAGCCTGACAATTTTGATGAAATCTTTCAGGCTAAAGCATAATTGGCAAAATATTCATAGGAGGGATATTGTTCAGAAGATTTCCAACAACTTTCCTTCAAATATTTCATAAAATCATTCTCAATTCACAAGTTATCGTCACTAGTATCCTAGAACCAGACGACAATTTCCATATCAATGGGTTAAGCATTAACCCATTAATGCTCACAGCGGCCAAAAGCAGCCTGACAATTTTGATGAAATCTAGAAAACT
The DNA here is from genome assembly GCA_963942565.1 of Maea johnstoni. Lineage (NCBI taxonomy): Eukaryota > Metazoa > Annelida > Polychaeta > Spionida > Magelonidae > Maea > Maea johnstoni. The sequence continues at coordinate 4,170,449 of OZ012695.1, read as the reverse complement.
ATTTAAAGGAGAAATGTTCATCAGAACATTATCAACAACTCTCCTTCAAATATTTTGTAAAATCATTCTCAATTCTGAAGTTATTGTAAAAAGTATCCTAGATCCAGACGACAATTGCTGGAGGAACTCCTAAGCATTTATGGGTTAATGGGCTAATACCCAGTATTGATGGAAAGAATTACACAGGTGGAGATGGATTCCTTTGAAGTAAAGATCAAAGAAAAGTGGGATTCTAGCCATGAAAATTTAAAGTTTGATATCTGATAGAGTTTGATATCAGATAGAGTTGACCCCTTGAAAGTCCCGTTGCTAAATCACATGACAGCTTTGCAGTGTCTACCCGGTGAGACATGAAAGAATTTGGGTTCCATGAAAAAAGATATCGTTGAGCTTACTTAGGATTAATATTTTTCATTAGAATTAACCCTTCCAATGCCCAACACTGCATGTAGGTGTTTTTGGAAATATATCATAGCATTCTGGCATGGCAACTACTGTTCAATATTGACTATAATGCTGGTTGTCAAGGAGAAAGTCATCCTGGATGCATCTGGGTTGAAACCTGGTGGAATTTTGGAACTTTGCTCTGAACTTCAGAATTTCAAAACTTTTTTAAAAAGATAATCAGTAATTTTAATGATGCAATCGTGTTGATAAACAAAAAAAGTGTATTCAGTTAAATGAAATATCTTAATACATAGATGGCCTGACAAATTATATTCAACAGAGAATATTGATTCCTGCCTGCACTCAGAGACCCCATATATGGTAGCTGAAACCAATTTGAGTTTTTATCCCTCAATAATAAGAGCATTTTTGACAAAAGTATTTAATTAGATACTAAAAAAATGGATTTTTTTTAGATATTTCTTTTTCATCATGCAATAATGGGGATAAAGTTAGCGCTGGAGAGCCATGTGTCAAATTAAGCTGAGAACTTGCTGCCAAACATTTTGGTTGGCAGCAGGTTATTTTCTAAATTGTGAAAGATGAATATGATGTTTCTTGGAAAAAGTTCTAGGCATAAATATTTAATTGTTCTACCACCAGGCGCTGAGCTGATATAAAAGCACTCTGCAGGGTTATCATGTGTACACTATGGTGTCACTGCTGCGTCATAGTACAAGACATTCCCCTAGTTCACTATTCTACCACCAGGGGCTGAGCTGATGTAAAAGCATTCTGCAAGGTTATCATGCATACATTATGGTGTCACTGCTGTGTCACGGTACAAGACATTCCCGTATTAGTTCACTATTCTACCACCAGGGGCTGAGCTGATATAAAAGTGCATTCTGCAGGGTTATCATGTGTACACTATGGTGTCACTGCTGCATCATAGTACAAGACATTCACTTAGTTCACTATTCTACCCCCAGATCTGACCTTTGATATAAAGACATTCCCTTAGTTCACTATTCTATCACCAGGGGCTGAGCTGATATAAAAGCATTCTGCAGGGTTATCATGTGTACACTATGGTGTCACTGCTGTGTCACTGCTGTGTCATAGTACAAGACATTCACTTAGTTCACTATTCTTCCACCAGGGGGGGGGGCTGAGCGTTGATATTTAGTATATTGACTAGCTATTGATTAATTGATTAACTATTGATTATCAATCAACTATCACTAACTTATTATCTTTAAAGATTAGTTAATTATTTTAACACCAAAGGGCAGAGCACTATACATGTATTTGAAAATATTTGAAGAAAAATCGCTATTCATACCCAAACCACCAACTCCCTTACAGTTATTTTCAAAATTGAAGTTTTCATAGTGAAGATATCCTCAAAAGTACCACAGATGCAGACAAGCCTAAAAAATGTCTTTGTTTCCTGTATAACGTATCAAAAAAATAGGGTAGGTAGGTAGGGGGATGAGTTTTTGAGAATTATTTTTGAAAATGTGTATTCCATGCATGTTATATGTTGATTGGGAGTTGGAAGGGTGGAAAAAACTTTAGGGTAGGAATTTTTTGAGTAAAACATTTGTTAGGGTTGGGTTACAGGATACAAACAACCTTTTTTAGTACCAACCATTGTCAAAGGAATTTTGTGTCTGTTTACAGTAGGACTTTAGATAAGACAGGATTTCATATCCGCCTAAAACTCACTAAGGTTTTTGTGTGTACAGTATGTGGTATCCTTTCATGGATGTGTCTGTAATGTCCATTAGTTTCATGTCCTGCATTGTGACAGAGAAAAAAATTCTCAAGTGTCGGGATGAATTTTGTGTCTGCCTACAAGAGGACTTTAGATAATAAAAGGGTTAAGTAAGAATTTCATATCTGCCAAAAATCACTTAGGTTTCAGGAAACAAACAACATTTTTTAGTACCAAACATAATAAAAGATCAAGGACTTTAGAAAAGAAAGGGTTAAAATGACAAGATTTCCTATCTGCCAAAAATCACTAAGGCTTTCGTGCGTACACTGGTAGTATCCTTGCATGAATGTGTCTGTAATGTCCAATATTTTCGGGTCCAGCGTTAAAGGCATAGAAAAACACTCAAATGTCAGGAGAAATTTTGAGTCAGTCTACAAGACATTAGATAATAAAAGGGTTAAGACAGGATTTCATAACTGCCAAAAATCACTAAGGTTTCGAGTCGGATTACATGAAACAAACAACTTTTTAAAGTCCCAACAATTGTCAAAGATTGGGGTGTCTGTAATGTCCAATATTTTCGCACCCAGCGTTAAAGGCATAGATAAAACACTCAAGTGTCGGAAGGAATTTTGCATCTGTACACAGAAGGACAGGATTTCATATCTCGATTCTGCCAAAAATCGCTAAAGTTTTCGTGCGTACACTGACTGGTATCCTTGCATGGATGTGTCTGTAATGTCCAATATTTTTGTGTCCCCACAGAAAAAAACACTCAAGTGTCGGAGGAATTTTGCGTCTGTCTGTTTGGATGTCAGGTGAGCGGAAAGATCGTGCCGACATCAAAAGCCGCTGACTTCTCCGCCTCTTAAGATTGCGCTTCTCCGTCAATGGTGCGCCTGGCCAACCAATCAATGTCTGACTTACGCGACCAGTCGGGCGGAAGTCAAGATTGCCGCGAGGGAAACAGCTTCAGTGTGTACACATACGGTCCCTGTCCTGTGACAAAACATTATGAAATAAAGTATTTTCTTAGGGGTGGTTGATGGGGTGGGGGGTTGGTGGGCATTTGCCGCTAAAATTTGCCATTTTTCTGAAAAACAGGAAAACAGCTTGGCGTGTACACATACTGTCCCTGTCTTAGGGAGGGTCTAAATAAAATTACTATTCTTTATGCTAAATAAAAAAAAAAGTTCCTTATAAAATTATGACAAATATAGTCTTAGTGAATGCTTATTAAATCAAATGGAACTATTACACCATAATAAAGACTTTTAACTCCAGCGAGAAAAAATATTTAACCCATTAATGCTTAAGATTTCCCCTAGTAACTGTAGTCTGGATGTGTGATCATTTTGGCAATAACTTGAGAGGATAACTTTATAAAATATTTTATGGAGAGTTCTTGATAGTGTTCTGATGAACATTCCTTCTTCAATCATTTTCCAAGAACCTAAAACAAATTGTTTGTCTCCTGTAATGGTCTGAAAAAAAAGGATAGGTTGGGAGGTTGCTTTTTTTGGATAGTCTTTTTTTTTCATTCTTTCATGCAAGTTTCATGATTATTTTTGATAAAAACTTGGAAATTAGTATTGATTTTATAAAATGTTTAAAAAGGAGTTGTTGGTAGTGTTATGATCAATATTTCTTCATCAAATATTACTCCATCTATGTATTCTACTGAAAGATTTCATCTGAATTGTCAGGGTGCTATATATATATATATATATATATATATATATATATATATATATATATATATAGATATAGATATAGATATATATATATATATATATATATATATATATATATATATATATATATATATATATGTTTGTATATATGTTTGTATATATATATATATATATATATATATATATATATATATATATATATATATATATATATATATATATATATATATATATATATATATATATATCTGTGTGTGTGTAGTTAATTGACTGTAGAAGTACTACAAAATTATATATATATGAAACTTTTTCAATTAAACAATACAAATGATATCCAAAAAATACAAATATACGAAATGAAAAAAAATATGAAGTTGTTTTTTCTAACCAAAAACTTCCAGCATGTCACTTTTAACTTTTTGATTCGGCAACAAAAGTTGCTCTCCGAATAACAACTCTGAAACGATCAAGCCACTCTTTGAATTCTCACTTTATTATGCAAATATTATCGGCCCGTACTAATGGACATCTATTGATCTCCCAGAATTCCCTCCAGCGGCCCATTGAAATAGACATTGTCGTCAATTTCCCCGACCAGATGTTTTTACATTGTGCCTCATCACTTGAGCAAACAAACTATGTAGCAGATTTTTTTGCCGTTCCGTGTATGTGATTTCCCGCAATCCCCGGCGTGACCTTAGTTGTATTTGTCGCAGGAGACTCCAGCATATGTTTTGTTTGCACCGGTACAGGTGGCTTAGACAAAAAACAATGTCACGCATCCCACAAGATAATAGACCCCACCATTAATAAATACTGCACAGACAATGGGCATATGCAAATGAGGTCTTTTTGTTTACCAGATCAATCGCGTGCAGGGAACGCATGTGTGTTGAATTGAATGATAATGATAATGATAAGTGAGTTGAAAGTGCGGCCCTACTGAATAGAGACAATGACATCGGGTCCTATACCTGGTAGACAATTGTCAGGTAGACACAATGCCTAACGAACTCCTGCTTGCATTCATCTCACCTGTGTCTTAATCTGATCCAACTGAGACATCTTTTTCCGTCCGCACAGGTGGATGTGGGCTAAGTATAAGCTGCATATGTGAGCATCAGTACAGGAAACTTATAAGTGAATAGTCGGTCATTTTGCATCCTGATTTAATCCAACTGAGACACTTTTCCACACATGTGGGTGTCGGATTTAGTATAATCTGCATATTGGAATACTTTTTTGACATGGACATCAGTGCAGCACACTTCTGAGTGAAGAGTCGATCATCTTCCATCCTAATCAGATCCAACAGAGACACTAGCTTTTCCGCACATGTGGGTGTGGGGATTAGTAAGCTTCATATTAGAATACATCAGTGCAGCACACTTATAATGGTGCATGGATGGTCATCTTCTTGGATTAGTTACAACATCAGGGGATTATTCACCATAGACATCTGAATGGTTGGTCATAATCCTGGATATCTCACCCGTTGGATTAATTCTCATATCTCAACCGTTGGATAGATACTCATATCTTAACAGCGGGTCTTCATAACTGATCAATATCTATCACTTAAAAGTTGGAAATCTTCCGTGATAAATACTTGTATCTTAGCAGTTGGATATATGCCCATAACTTCACAGTAGATCATCATCCTGGATTAATACCCATATCTTTACAGAGGATCATCCTCCAGGATTTATTACAACATCATTGGATTATCCTACACACTGACATCTAAATAGTAGATCATCAAGCACTGACATCTGAGCATGTTTAATCTTCCAGGATTAATGGATTAACTGCTATTGCATTGGATCATCAAACTACAACACCTAAATACTTGTTAATCTTAATGGATCATTGGATTAACTAATATTGCATTGGATCATCAAACTACAACACTTAAACACTTGTAAATCTTCCTGGATTATTAAGCCATGCATATGAAGTTTAAGGAGCTTCTAGATATATTGTCAACATAGACAACCTATCAGCCTATACTTGTGAATTCTATAGAGCTTCGAGATTTATCATTAATACAGACACCTTCATCCTCAAGACATGCATTAACCACAGTTAATGAAGCAGGCTCTATATAGGAATACCTGGGTTAATTATACCGTTGTCTTTACCAACCTGTGATACTTTTATAGAAATAACTGTGAATGTTTCAAAAAATGCTTATTGATTCTAAGCCAGAAAAGTACTCAAACTCCTTATGACAGGTATCTAACAGACAGGTAACTGTTTAAAAATCTGCGTACAAGGATACCTAACAGACAGGTGTACAGGTAGTATGGTGAAGCTTCAATGAAGAAGAATTTACCCGGATTAATGACAATTGAGTACTAAATATTCCTGGAAATCTGGAAAAAAAATTATTTGAGATATTTTTTCATAATGCACCTTCTTTTCTGACACAAATAGCAAAAGAAAATACAGCAAACCTGGAAGCTTACCACAAATCTATATTGGATGGTTTAAAAAGCTGCATACAAGGACACCCTGCTATAATATCCTATCTTCACTTACTAATCAAGGTGATATAAGTTTGGATAACAAATACAAGGAGAAAATATCTTTCTGGATTAATTACACCTGCATCTTTGATATCTGGGGACGCAGCATAACAGATACACATATGGAGTTCATTGTTTATTTAATAAACCTATGCCACATGTGACACAACATAAGAGACCACAAAGGAGCAGATTATGATTACATCATAAATGTTGGCTAACACACCTGGGATAAATACCATATCATATTTCTGGGAAGTTGATAAAAAAGATATCAGGCATTATCGGTAAAAATATTGTTAAGGTATCATATCATTAAGGAAATATCAATACGGTATCATATCGCAAAAATTTTAAAGGTGCAGATCCCTATTATGATTGGTTGATGACACCAGAGCACAGAGGAAAACCTCTGCCTAACTTGCGAGTCACTGGCAACTGTCTCACACACTTCAAAGTGGACTTATGCACTGAAAACATTGTTCATGCCATTTACATAACTGCATCAAATTAAGGAGAATAATATAAATACAAACTGACAGCTATAAACTTGACCCACTAGCTGGCTTGGAGAAAACCTACGCCTAACACCAAGTCACTGGCAACTGTGTCACTCACATGCTTCTAAGTGGATTTATGTACTGAATACATTGTTCATGCCATTTCATAACTGCATCATATTAAGGAGAGTAATATAAACGCAATCTGAGAGCTATAAATTTGACCCACTAGTTGGCTCAACATACAAGTAAGGAGTGTTCAAGTCAAGATGTCGTTTCGGCAGTCATATCGGTCGTCGTTTCGCGGCTCCCCTGGTGGTTCACCGAGACACCACTCCCCCGTAGAACGGAACCCCCCGGCGAGGCTTATACATGATGACCATGTGATCATTGGAGGTAGGTGGCTTAATTTTTTTATCAGGTTTCTTTACAGTGCCAAGCTTCCGATATAATTTACAAAAAATATCATTGCATGGTTAATTTTCAGATATACATGATGACCATGTGATCATGGGAGGTAAGTTACTATTTTTCTAACTGATTTCTTTACAGTGTCAGTCTTAATATATGATTTACAAAAAATGTCATTGTATGCATCAAGATTGTTGTTGTTGTTTTCAGGATCAATTACATGCCTTAAAACAAGCATTTCTATGCCTCTATATGGTCACTCTTTTGTGATCATTAGAGGTAGGTTATCATTTTTTACAGTGCCAATAGCTTACAATATAATTTACAAAACAAATTACTGCATGATTGATTTTTTTTCAGGATCACACTGCATTTTATATACTTCTATATGGTAACTATTTTGTAAATGTGTGAAGATGTTTTCCAATACAAATCACAGCATAACATGATCAATATTTTTTCCAGGAATTGCTTCCGTAGTCCATATACATTCAGTCCACTACAATAGTCCTAATCGATGGCCACTAGCTGTAGAGAAAAATCTGTATCACAATAGTTATTAGAGGGAAACCTCAGAGACGTGTATACCTTGGGAAAAGCATTCATATTATGGGGTGATCACAATTCAGAGGTATTTTAATGTCAGTGAAAAGTGTACAAATGAGACCAGGAAATTGTGTTCATAATAGGTGTTCATAATGATAGAGTTTCACTGTAACATAATTTTCATCATCATTATTATCATTACCATACAGCGTCTGACGATAGCACCTGGAATCTACGAGCCCTACCCCAACCTGTACTGGCCCTACCCGTAAATCCAAATAACTATTAAAACTTAACCCCTTTTATTATCTGAATATGCAGGAAAATATTCTATTTATTTACATCTTCCTATAGGCACCAACCAAAATTTCATCATGTCAAAAAATCAATCTTATCATGACTGGTAAATTTGAACTAGTCTGTTAGGGCTTAACAAGGGTTGGGAATTTACTAGGCCTACAGGCCCATTTTCACAATTTACTAGTCCAGTAGAGCTACCCTGTAATTAGTATGATGACAAGGGGTTGCCACTGAATGCTAGCTGTCTCTCACTACTGCCCAGGTTCGAATCCCTGATGGGACATGTGAGAATGTTTCCAGTGACGTGAGGTTAGGTGGTGGTTTTTGGCGAGTACTCTAGTTTCCTCCACCATTTACAACTGGCTGGTAACAACTTAGCCGCCAATAATATGGCAGAAAAAGTGACAAAATTCCAAATTTTCAAAATTGATGCACTAATGGGTTAAAAGACTGGTCTGCTTGGTTTCTTAAGATGACTGATAGTTTTGGGGTTTGCCGACCCTCACGTCTAACAATCTTCATCTTAAGCCAAACCTGAGCTGTCAAAATCTATCACAGAAGAGCAATATGGCCAAAAAAGTTACGAAAAACAAAATTCCAAAATTCCAAAATACATGCATTATTGGGTTAACAGACTGGTCTGCTTCGCATCATAAGATGATTGATAGCATGGAGGTGTGGGATTTGCCAGCCCTCATGTCTAATATTCTTCATCTTAAGCCAGACCTCAACTGTCACAATCTATCAAAGCAGACCAGTACCATATCTTATTCTGTAGCAGCCAAAACTGACTGATCTGACAATTTTTGTGATATCTCGCTAACAAAAGAAATATTCAGAAAAAATTCAAAGGAAAGATGTTCATTAGAACTCTGTCCACAACTCCCCTTCAAATATTTTTCAAATTTATTCTTAATTCCAAAGATGACTGGATAGTCTGCTTGGCATCATATGATGACTGATAGTTTTGGGGTTTGCCAAACCTCACATCTAATACTCTTCATCTTAAGCCAGACCTGAGCTGTCACAATCTATCATAGGAGACCAGAACCGTATCTTATTCATGTCATAAGCTATACTAGATATTGCCCCAGAAAAACTAACCAGAGACCACGCGTCAGTCTCAAGATAAATGCACTAATCTATTTCGCCCTAATCTGTTTTTCAGACTTTATTCCCATATTGTCAGGGACTTCAGGTTTATCTGGTTCAGCTAACGGCTGTAATCGATGAAGTTAACCCTCGTGCTGCTGGTGGCTATTTTGGCCAATACAAAATGATGCAAATCATTTGAAAAATGACTGAAACCCTGGCACATGGGTACTCATGTGAGAGTACTCAGCGAGAGCTATCCAATGAATACCAACATGACAGGGTTTAGATGACAAGTCCCAGGTCTGTTAACCCTTTTATTATGCTGCTGGTGGCTAATTTGGCCAATACAAAGTGATGCAAATAATTTGAAAAATGAATGGAACCCTGGTGCATGTGTACTCATCTGAAATTTTAACGTCATTGCGCTTTGGATGAAAATAGCCTTAGTACTGCTTACTGGAAGGGTTAACCCTTTAATACTCGCAGCAGCCAAAAGCAGCTTGTCAATATTAGTGGTATCTTTCAAGCGAATGCATAGTTGGGAAATATTTGAGGGAAAAATGTTCATCAGTATATTATCAAAAGATTTTCTTCAAATATTTTGTTAAAACTATTCTTACTTGCCAAGATATTGCTAATAGTATCAAAGACCCAGACGACACTTTCTTGGGTAACTTTTAAGCATGAAGGTAAACCCACCGAAAACTGAAAAATACTACCATGATTGATTGGCAATAATATCAATATCAATATTACTATTATTGTCATTATTATGATTGCCATTATCATTATTGTCATTATTATCATTGTCATTTTCATTGTCTATTGTCATTATGATCATTATTTTTATCATTATTATTATTATCATTATTATTATTATTAATATTATTATTATCATTGTCAATATTGTTATCATTATTATCTATATTTTAATACTCACTTGGCAGGTTCGGTATTTGGGGTTTTCTCATGGGATATGCTTTGCCGGGCTACACTGCTGCCATGGATCAATTGGTATTTGTCTCCGATTCATGCATACACTTTTGTTTTTTCGAAATTGTGTTTACTTAACTTATTATCTTGAAAAATATCCGGTTGCCAATGGCAATGAAAAAATGTCTGCAGCCAGTCCAGGTCACATCAATGACATACGTCTGCAGCCACACGATATGATACAATGTATTTCATACAATGTTGTACAACTGTATCTATGAAATTATACAATGTTGCTCTCCCCCTCTTTCAACTCTGTCTATAAAAGTATACAATGTTGCAAAAAACTCTACATCATACAGCACTATAGGCTGATAGGGAGAATTAGTGCACGTGTACTCAGGGCTGTGGTGTTACAATTAACTCCCTCATTGACTGCCCCCTCTCTCTCTACTGCCCCTTTATTGACTGCCCCCCTCTCTCTCTACTGCCCCTTTATTGACTGCCCCCCTCTCTCTCTACTGCCCCTTTATTGACTGCCCCCCTCTCTCTCTACTGCCCCTTTATTGACTGCCCCCCTCTCTCTCTACTGCCCCTTTATTGACTGCCCCCTCTCTCTCTACTGCCCCTTAATTGACTGCCCCCCTCTCTCTCTACTGCCCCTTTATTGACTGCCACCCTCTCTCCCTACTGCCACCTTAATGGCTGCCCCCTCTCTCTCTACTGCCCCCTTAATGGCTGCCCCCCTCTCTCTCTACTGCCCCTTTATTGACTGCCCCCCTCTCTCTCTACTGCCCCTTTATTGACTGCCCCCCTCTCTCTCTACTGCCCCTTTATTGACTGCCCCCTCTCTCTCTACTGCCCCTTTATTGACTGCCCCCTCTCTCTCTACTGCCCCTTTATTGACTGCCCCCCTCTCTCTCTCTACTGCCCCTTTTTTGACTGCCCCCCTCTCTCTCTATTGCCCCTTTATTGACTGCCCCCCTCTCTCTCTACTGCCCCTTAATTGACTGCCCCCCTCTCTCTCTACTGCCCCTTTATTGACTGCCCCCTCTCTCTCTACTGCCCCTTTATTGACTGCCCCCTCTCTCTCTACTGCCCCTTTATTGACTGCCCCCCTCTCTCTCTACTGCCCCTTTATTGACTGCCCCCCTCTCTCTACTGCCCCTTTATTGACTGCCCCCCTCTCTCTCTACTGCCCCTTTATTGACTGCCCCCCTCTCTCTCTCTCTACTGCCCCTTTATTGACTGCCCCCTCTCTCTCTCTACTGCCCCTTTATTGACTGCCCCCTCTCTCTCTACTGCCCCTTTATTGACTGCCCCCTCTCTCTCTACTGCCCCTTTATTGACTGCCCCCTCTCTCTCTACTGCCCCTTTATTGACTGCCCCCCTCTCTCTCTACTGCCCCTTTATTGACTGCCCCCATCTCTCTCTACTGCCCCCTTAATGGCTGCCCCCTCTCTCTCTACTGCCCCCTTAATGGCTGCCCCCCTCTCTCTCTACTGCCCCCTTAATGACTGCCCCCCTCTCTCTCTACTGCCCCTTTATTGACTGCCCCCCTCTCTCTACTGCCCCTTTATTGACTGCCCCCCTCTCTCTCTACTGCCCCTTTATTGACTGCCCCCTCTCTCTCTACTGCCCCTTTATTGACTGCCCCCCTCTCTCTCTACTGCCCCTTTATTGACTGCCCCCTCTCTCTCTACTGCCCCTTTATTGACTGCCCCCCTCTCTCTCTACTGCCCCTTTATTGACTGCCCCCCTCTCTCTCTCTACTGCCCCTTTATTGACTGCCCCCCTCTCTCTCTACTGCCCCTTTATTGACTGCCCCCTCTCTCTCTCTACTGCCCCTTTATTGACTGCCCCCTCTCTCTCTACTGCCCCTTTATTGACTGCCCCCTCTCTCTCTACTGCCCCTTTATTGACTGCCCCCTCTCTCTCTACTGCCCCTTTATTGACTGCCCCCTCTCTCTACTGCCCCTTTATTGACTGCCCCCTCTCTCTCTACTGCCCCTTTATTGACTGCCCCCTCTCTCTCTACTGCCCCTTTATTGACTGCCCCCTCTCTCTCTACTGCCCCTTTATTGACTGCCCCCTCTCCCTCTACTGCCCTTTATTGACTGCCCCCTCTCTCTCTACTGCCCCTTTATTGACTGCCCCCTCTCTCTCTACTGCCCCTTTATTGACTGCCCCCTCTCTCTCTCTCTCTCTCTCTCTCTCTCTCTCTCTCTCTCTCTCTCTCTCTCTCTCTCTCTCTCTCATTATGTATGTGATGTCCAGGGTTCGTCTTTCCCAGGGGCATATGCCCCTAGCTTTTGCTGTGGGCCCCCAGATTCTTTAGACTAGGGGCCCAAAATAGTATGTATAGTATAATAATACAGAAATGCTGTTTTTGACCACTAAATTGATTAAAATAGCTTTTCGGGCCCCAAGCCTAAAATCTAAGTGTCAGACCCTGGGTGTCACAATATCTTGATTAGTGGGGGCAGGGGTTTGTGGAATTTAAACATGAGTTCTATCAAATTGGCTTAGCAAACTGAACGCCTGGCAGGACTTTCTGATCATGGGTGGCCCATGTCCAACTTGCCCTGCCTGACTACTTGGGTTGGCAGGGTACTGTTGAGCCCTGTCCCCTATGGGGATCTTCTCTCCCTTTCTTTTAAAAAAAGTTGTCGCACCCTCTCTCTCTCTCTCTTATTATTATCATTTAGGTGGTGTTTCAGTATCTTGATTAGTTGGTGCAGGGGTTGGGGAATCTATACATGAGTTAAAAAACAAACAAGAGCGACGTCTATGGTTCTGTAAGGGTTCTATTTTTTTGAGTGGTTAAGGCAGTTTTTTTGAGCTTCACTGAATATGGCTTAGAATCCAAACCCGTGCTGTGCACGGGGGCCTGCTAGTTATCATTATTATTATCATTATTATTATTATTACTATTATCATTATTATTATTATTATTATCATTATTATTATCATTATTGTTATTATAATCATCATCATTGTCATTATTGTTATCATTGTTATCATCATTATCATTTGTATCATTATTTGTATCATTATCATCATAAACATTATCATCATCCAAATATTATTTTAACATTATCATCACCATCATCATTGTTATTTTACCATTATCAAGATCCTGAAAGCTATTACTTTCAGCATGAGTTATCGGTGGTGACAAGACTTGGTCTATCAGACTAAGATTGTACCTGAATAAATCTGTCTCAAGTAATTGGCAATAAACCTGGTTTCTGCCGTTCTTAACACATTGATACTTAGTAGCTCTTCTCTTGTCATCTGGATCTATGATATTTTCAACAATAACTTTAGAAATAAGAATGGTTTTACAAAATGTTTGAAGGAGAGTTGTTGGTAATGTTCTGGTTAACATTTCTCAATCAAATGTTTTCCTAACTTTGCTCTTGCCTCCAAGATTTCATCATAATTGTCAGGCTGTTTTTGCCTCTGTGAGCATTAATGGATTAAGTTTCTGAGATTATAACAGCAGAAAGTAATCTTAGTAATCAGCTCATTCTGCTTAAGAATTCCTATAGAAATTTTCATCTGGATCTATGACATTTTTGATAATAACTTTGAAATTAAAAATGATTTTGAAAAATATTTGAAGGAGAGTTGTTGGTAATGTTCTGGTTAACATTTCTCAATCAAATATTTTCCTAACTTTGCTTTTGTTTGCAAGATTTCATCATAATTGTCAGGCTGTTTTTGCCTCTGTGAGCATTAATGGATTAAGTTTTTGGGATAATAACTGTGGAAAATTATCTTAGTAATCAGCTCATTCTGCTTAAGAATTCCTATAGAAATTTTCGTCTAGATCTATGAAACTTTTGATAATAACATTTGAATTCAGAATGATTTTTAAAAATATTTGAAGGAGAGTTGTAGGTAATGTTCTGGTCAACATATCTCAATCAAATATTTTCCTAACTTAGCTTTTGTTTACAAGATTTCATCAAAATTGTCAGGCTGTTTTTGCCCCTGTGGGCATTAATGAATTAAGTCTCTGAGATTGTAAATGCGGAAAGTAATCTTAGTAATCAGTTCATTCTGCCACAAATCATCGGTGAGAAAAGTAGCGAACATAACTTTTGACTGGCACTAAATCCTCAAAAATATGATTTATGAGGATTTTTTTAGTGATTCGCATTTAGTAATTAGCCATTAGCCTTGCTTATATAAAGTGGCCACATTTTGTACATACCTCCCTGTCCCCTATAGCAGCAAGCACTTAATTAACCCTTATGCTGCTGGTGGCTAATTTGGCACAAAAAAGCTGTAAAATGACTGAAACCCTGGCAAATGGGTTCTCATCTGAGAGTACTCAGCGAGAGCTATCCAATGAATACTAATATGGCAGGGTTTAGATGGTTTTCAAAATATTTTACGTTCTTGTGCTTAGGACGAAAGTAGCCTCAGCATTGGAAGGGCTTATAATGGGATAACATGATAAATAGCGCTATTTTCCATAAACAAGGACTTAATGGATAGGGTAGCCCACTTAATTCGAATTGTCCTAGGCTTGTAAAAAACATTACAGGCCAGTATATTTGTTAACATCTAACCCCTTTTAACAGAAAGGGTACCCCACTTGCCCTAGGCTTGTAAAATTACAGGCCAGTAAATTTGTTGGCATCTAGCCCCTTTCAACGGAAAGGGTAGCCTGCTAACACTGGGCTTGTAAGAAACATTCTGGGCCAGTAAATTTATGTGTTTGCATCTAGCCCCAGTAAGCAAGTGAAAATATTCTGTCCCGAAAAAACAGCAAGTGCCTAATAATGGGATCATATGATAAATAGCAATTTTTTCCAAAAACAAGGACTTAATTAATGGAAAGGATACCCTGCTTGCCCTAGGCTTGTAAAATATATTACAGGCCTGCTGTGTTAATTTGTTGGCATCTAACCCCTTTCAACAAAAGGGTAACAGGCTAGCACTCACAGGGCTTGTAGGAAACATTCTGGGCCAGTAAATTTGTTGGCATCTAGCCCCACTGGGCAAGTGAAAAATTTCTTTCCCATAAAACAACGAGTGCCTAATAATGGGGAATTCCCAGGATTTCTTTGGAAGTCTCAGTTCACGGAAATCCAAGGATTTTCCATAGGAAATTCCCAGGATTTCTTTGGAAGTCTCAGTTCACGGAAATCCAAGGATTTTCCATAGGAAATTCCCAGGATTTCTTTGGAAGTCTCAGTTCACGGAAATCCAAGGATTTTCCATAGGAAATTCCCAGGATTTCTTGGGAAGCCTCGATCATGGTTTACATTTGGTGATCTAGAGGGCTGTCACAATTTGGGAACTAGGTCCTGAATCTTGCAATTCTACGGGAAGGCAAATCCATTATAAAGATCATGGAGAGGTAACTATGTAAAGATTGATCAAACATAATATCATAATCATAAACAGAGCAGAGATGACTTATGACGGCTGTAATCTATCTCTAGAGCTATTTATCGTCTAGACTAATTCTCAACCCTCTCAATGCTAAGGCTACTTTCGTCCAATGCAAAAGAATGCAAATATTTTGAAAACTATCCAAACCCTGTCATGTTGGTACTCATTAGATAGCCCTCGCTGAGTACTCTCAGATGAGTACCCATATGCTAGGGTTTCAGTCATTTTTTAAAGTTTTTTTACATCATTTTCTATTGGCTGAATTAGGCACCTGCAGCATGAGGGTTAAGGTCCAGACATTATTGACCACTACAGGCATAGCCATAAAGTCATAAAGTCTTATCCATAATGACATAATGTTTGTCTGCGATGATGTACACATATCTGTATGAATGTAGACGTGAGATACTTAAAGAAAATCTATTTATTGGTGAACATTTAATAAGCTTAATTGTTTATGTATATATATATATATATATATATATTGTATATATATATATATATATATATATATATATATATATATATATATATATATATATATATATATATATATATATATACACATAATATATATATATATATATATATATATATATATATATATATATAATAATAATAATAATAATAATAATAATAATAATAATAATAATAATAATAATAATAATAATAATAATAATAATAATCTTTATTTAAAGAGGGTAACTCAGTCCAATGATAAGGATCTTCCCTGAGGCCCTCTGGCATGTTTACAAGTAGTCTGAGGGCCCCAGGGTTACAAAGTAGTACAGTACATTGCTTTTAGGTATCGAGACTTGAAGGAAGGTAGAGATGGTGCACATCTGATTGTTTCAGTTAAGCCATTCCAAACTTTGGGCCCTGAGTATGAAATGCATTTTTGGCCAATTGATTTATTACATTTTGGAAGAGCTAATAGTGAGGAGGTTGCATTTCGAGTACCATAGCTGTGGTTTTCTTGTGTGTATGAGAAAAGTATATATATATAAACACACATATGTATATATATATATATATATACTAGTATATATATATATATATATATATATATATATATATATATATATATATATATATATATACATATACATATTTATATATATATATATATATATATATATATATATATATATATATATATATATATATATATATATATATATATATATATATATATAATATACACACACACAAGGGTCAATGTGCACGAAAAACATCTACAAAAAAAAATTGATCATCAATCACTCTGGTGGAACGATGATCAGTCCTCAAAATTTGTACCGATTCCCAACACTAGCTACCGCATATGTGGACCACTGGGCTAATGGTTTGAGGAAAAGCTAAGATGTTCATGCAACAGGGCCTGTTCAGACCCTATCAGCCTCAACTCCGCTAACTGAATTACATCAGAGTGAGATAATCTCTGTCTAGCCAGACCGGTTCTGACTCACCGAACGCGATTGATTCAATGATCGTGATTTGCCTCTCCCTTTATCTGATTGGCCGTGAATGAGCCCGTCAGAGCCGATCGCTACACGATCTCAACCCATCCAAATAACGTTACGTCGGAATGAAATTGATAATATTGATAGGCTTTCGGAGCTTTGATTGCTTTTCTTGCGGTTTTACTGACATTCTTAGCAAAACCATAAGCTAATTTTAAAGCATAGTTATGTGTTATCATAGAAAGGGACATGTAACTTTACGAGAGGATGAACTTACCAGAAGGATAGGCCCAATGGTTGTGTGGTCTAATATGGTGCAAGTGACTGCTCTCAGCTGTCTCAGGGATGTCCAACTGTCGCACCAAAAAGCGACAGTCAGGCCTCAAAGCATGTGACAGGCCACATCAATCAAGCTGATTCAAGCACTCTTAAACTTTGCAATTATCGGACTGCATTGCCAGTTGGGCCTTTTATATATTTTCAAATGAATCTTATTATGCAGATTTCGTTAAACATGTGAACTCCTTCATTTTAATGGTGTTATCTATTGATCAGTTGAGGTCTCAATTATTGATATGGGGCTTATATCATAGTACCAACTGATAAATAATTGTAGACCATTTGTCGCACTAAGGATACTTGGACATCCCTGTGTCTCTCACCACAGCCAATGTTTGAATCCTGTTTGGGGCATGTGAGGAAGTTGCCAGTGCCTCGAGGTTAAGTGGTGGTTTTCCCCGGGGACTCCTGTTTCTACTACCATTTACACAGAGGTCAATGCTTCTATCAGTCCGTCTGTACAGACTGGTGAATTTACGCCTCAGAAGGACACATCTTAATAATAGCCCTTTGAGGGACTGGCAGGGATTCAAGTACTTCACACTCTCTTCTTGGGTCATCAAGTGGCCATTAGGCCTAAAAAAAGTTGTTTGTTTCCTGTAACCCTACCCTAACAAGTTTTTATTCAAAAAAATCCCTACCCTAAAGTTCTTTTTTAACCCTCCCAACTCCAAATCAATGTAAAACATGCATAAAACACACATTTTTGACCAAAAAATAATGAATTATTATTTTTTTTACCGACCTACCTACCCTATTTTTTTTTCAAACCGTTACAGGAAACAAACAATATTTTTTTCTTGGCCTTATGTGGCGAGACTGACAAAAAATTGGTAGGACCTGCAGAATCTGGAAGCATCCAGTCCGCCTGACTGGCAAGATAAAATTTGAAAGTAACCCTCAGTTAACAACTGGCTTAAGTCAATAGGGCAGAAAAAGTGACTATAAACAAATCACAAATTAGAATGATTAACTTCTTTTTGGATGAAGACAACTATATAACACATCAAGCAGCAAAGGTATCAAACTATAGTACAAAACCACAACCAACTCTTAGATATTTTTCCAGTAACTGATGTACAGAGAGTGAGCAGTCCTGATTATTGGTAAATTCTATTATCAGTACTATCTTGCTTATGCAACCAGACTCAATGGCACAGTGGCTAGATTGCCGTCCAGAGTTCAAACCCAGGCTGGGGCGAGTAGGGGTTCGATTCCTCCAGAGACTAGGGCGATCACTGAAAACCTTCATTTCTTACTCTTAATTGTCTGTTGCCTAATCATAGGGAGCTATTACTTTGAAAAATTTCACATTCATTTCATATCATCGTTCATGCTATACATGAACTTGAACAAAAATGTAAACCAATCACAAGTATGCTTGAGAAAGTGTTTGGTATGCGGGTATGAGACAAAAAACATGAAAAGGCATACAATATTCGAACATGTAACTGATATTTGGTGGGGGGCCATGGGGGAGAGCACGTTGGCAGTGCCAACAATATCATACCTATCAGGACATCCGCTACTGTGAGGGTTATTACATTCACCAAAGAGACTATAAGAGTCTATCGTGTAGACACACAGAGTTCTTTAACTATGTTAAAGATAATCTCGAATGCGACACTGATCAGGAACTTCTTGATATTATTATTCGAGAATATCTCTGTAGTAAAAGCCTATCCAACTTCTCAACCAGTGAACTGGAATTCATGAGACTGATTGATAGAGCTAAAGGGCTCCCTGGTAACCATTTGTACAGGGCACAAAATCCAGTCAGAACCACAGAATTACTCCACTGGAGAACTCTGTCTGCGGTTATGAATTACTGTAATACAAGAGGGGTGATATCGGGAAACTCAATAGCAACACGACCACTCAGGTACATTGATACTTTTTGCAATGTGGCCGAAATGTACAAAATGTACAATTATCGAGGAGTCTTGGCAATGTTCCCCATGCTTTGGAACACTGGAACCTCAAAATACCTTTACAAAGTGGTCACTGATGTCACAGATCCCCAAGTATTTTTCAGCCCATTTCTTAATCTGCTGTTGCTTGACAGAGATATCAAAATCTCTCTGGGGCTGAATCCTAGGATGGCTCAAAGATGCTCGAGTTCATACCTCAAAGAAATAGAAAATATGATGTATGACCCATCTGTTGTCGCAATAGGGGGAGTGGGCCTGGACACTCGTTTTCCAGGCTCACTTGATATTCAAATATCCGTCTTCATCAGCTTTCTGAGGATTGCTGCGAAACATCAAAGGACACTAAGGCTAGTATGCAATGGTGCTCACCACCTGTGTCTTAGTCTCATGCAACAACATTTACCCCCCTGGCACGTCGTACATTACCTAAATTTTTGTGGGTCAATAGACGAGGCCAATGACTTCCTGGAAAAGTTTGACAATGGTTTCTTGGGAGTATCGCTACAGAGTGTAGAGCCTGGTAGCAGTGCGGAGATCCTGATACATAAACTACCACTAGACAGATTGGTACCTGGCTCGAATGCCCCACTAACCCTGCCAAATAGATCCCAAAATGCACTACCCACGGACGTGGGAGAGATCATCTACAGGGTTGCAATGATTAAGAGACTAAGTGTTCAAACAGTGGCCAAACAATTTCGTACAAATACTGCACACCTTTATGGCATCTAGTATACCCACCTTGACCCACCTTGCTAACATGTAACAAAAACGTGCTTGGTCTGTGTATGCTTGATTGAGGTGGTCCTTGAAAGACTGTATTTGTAAATGATTCAAAATCATTGTACCTGTATTTTTATAAAACCAGATGTGCATTCTTGACAATTAAGCAACAAGTGACAATTCCACTTAGTGACAAATTAATAATTATTCTTGATCTTCTTTAGGAAACATTTCTTTATAGATTTCAGACAAGGATTAACCTTAGTCAGATTTTTCAAAAGGGTAATGTATGTCACTAAGATCTTGCTTTTTATTTCTGGAAGGAAGACTCTCCTTCATTACACCGCTTTTGGAAAAAATGTTAAAGCATTATTTTGTTTAAGCCTACAGTGATCACTTACAGTCATATATAGATTGTCTAATTTATATAGGACAGTTTGAGAATCACTAACTGTTTAATTTTTTGGAATTTATTATTTTTTGTAAAGATTTCTTTCTATAAACCGGATTAGCACTTGGTTGCATCTACGAGCAGTAGAAAATAATCTAGTCTTCTTTTGTTTACTCTCTCTCCACAAGTTCTGGTACAGAGAGAATACAATGTATATATGTTTCATGTTTATTGTTATAATTTTTGATATGTTTCTTTTGTTATACCAGAATGCTTCTAATAATATATATTTCAGTACTGTCAGCTTGTTTTACTATTATTCCTCATTCAATGTAGATGAGTGATAGCAAAAGGCTATCTATTATTTCCTCTAATGCTAGAGGTCTGCGTGATGTGAACAAGCGGGGGGATATGTGGTTGTACTATAAAAGTCTGAATGCAGACATAATCTGTCTGCAAGAGACCCATTTGACAAAAAATGACCTTCAATTATTGACTCTTGAATGGAATATTGATTTTTTTTGGGGGGGAAATTCTACCAACTCACGTGGAGTTGCAATACTTATAATGAACACTTTTGAGAGAAAATTAATAAGTGAATATTATGACAAAGAGGGAAGATTCTTAATATTGCTCATAGAAATCACTGACCTAGCTCCAATTTTACTAGTAAATATATATGGCCCAAATAAGGATGACCCAGTGTGGTTTAATAAACTATTTAACAAAATAGATGAATATAATATAGATCACGTGATTTTATGTGGAGATTGGAATACCACTTTAAATGATAAAGATACATATAATTATAATTCACAAAGGAATCTAGGTTCCAGGAGTAGCATAAATAACTACATAATTAAAAATACTTTTATTGACATATGGAGAGAACAGAATAAAGACAGTAAACGTTTTACATGGGGAAGTAAAAAACCCTTTAAAAGATCCAGATTAGATTTTTTTCTAATATCAGATAATACTCTTGCTTTTGCTCCTAAATCAGAAATATGTAACTCTTATAGAAGTGACCATAATATTATAAAATTAACCATAAAAATTAATATAAATAAACGGGGTATGGGCTATTGGAAATTTAATAATAATCTATTACAATCAAAAGAATATATTAAACAGATACATAATATCATATCGCTTGCAGAAGAAACATATGCTCTCCCAATCTACTCAAAAGAATTCATAAAATATGATCATGGTAAAAGCATAGAACTAAATATACCTATACATTTATTTATAAATACATTATTGTGCCAGATAAGAGGGGAAACTATAAAATATTCTAAAAATGAATCCCGAATAAGAAGAGAACATGAATCTAAACTAATTAGTCAAATATCATGTATAGAAAATAAGATAGACTCAAATTTAGAAGATATAACCCAAAACTTAAAAAAACTAGAAAAACTAAATAATGAACTGTTAGAAATTAGAACAACTAAACTAAAAGGCCATCAAATAAGATCGAGATATCAACACTATAAAGACTGGGAAAAGCCCTCTAAATACTTTTTAAATCTTGAGAAAAAAAATTATTTAAATAAAAATATTTCTGAATTAATAAATGATAAAAATGAGACTATAAATGATTCCAAAATAATCCTACAAGAGCAAGCCTCTTTCTATCAAAAACTTTTCACTACAAAGGGAATCAAAATAGATGAACATACTAGATACAGTCACTTATTAAATAATTTGCCTAAGTTAACAGTTTCAAATAAAAACAACTTGGAAACACCAATTAAATTAAAAGAACTTGAGGATAGTGTAAATACAAGTAAAAACAATAAAGCACCTGGGCCAGATGGTTTTTCAAATGAGTTTTTTAAGGTTTTCTCTCATGAACTTAAGTATTGGATTTTAAGACTTTTCAATGAATCAATAGAATTGGGCAAATTACCAGATACTATTTTAGAGGGTATTATAACCTGCATCCCTAAAACAGGGAAAGAAAGAAATTCACTCAAAAACTGGCGTCCCTTGACTATGTTGAATTCTGTTTATAAATTCTTCTCTGCTATTCTTGCAAAACGAATTAAATTTACACTCAATTCTATCATCAACCCCGATCAAACGGGCTTCATATCAGGAAGATTTATTGGCGAAAACTCAAGACTTTTATTCGACACTCTGTGTTATTGTGAAGACAATAATATTCCTGGTATGTTAGTCATAATTGATTACGCTAAAGCATTCGATACTATCGAATGGGGATTTATAACATACTGTTTAGATATTTTTGGATTTGGAAGTTTTATTAAAGAATCAGTTAAACTTTTACAAAATAATTCCTTTTCGAGAGTCGAACAAAATGGTTTTCTCTCAGACACAATAAACCTTTCTAGAGGCTGCAGACAGGGAGACCCCATATCCCCCTACCTGTTCGTAATTTGCGCAGAAGTACTATCACATGTAATTCGTGAATGTAAGGATGTAAAAGGCATTTGCATTGGTGAATTGGAGATGAAACTATCTCAGTATGCCGATGACACAACTCTTCTTCTGAATGGAGACAAGAATTCTCTTTTTGTTGTCATGGACATACTGAGATGGTTTCAAAAAATATCAGGTTTGGGCATAAATAAAGAAAAAAACTAAGGTAATCAAAATTGGGGCATTAAGGGACAGGAGGATTTCTTGGGAAGGAAATTTTGGCTTGGAATGGACCCACTCTTTTGTAGTGTTGGGTATCCAATATGATGTTAAATCTTTGAGTGAGACAACCAACATCAATATACTTTCCAAAATAAATGACATCAAAAAATTAATACGCACATGGAGCTGCAGGCAGCTCACCCCATATGGGAAAGTAACCATAGTGAAGTCACTATTGCTTTCCAAAATCACTCATATCCTCCTGTCCCTTCCTAGTCCCAGCCTTGAAATCCTTAAGCAGATTGATGCAATTTTTTAAAAGTTCATATGGAGCAATAAGCCAGCCAAATTCAGTAGATCTATTCTAGAAGCAGAAATCAAAAAAGGTGGTTTAAAACTTCACAATCTAGAAACTTTTGATCAGTCCTTGAAGCTTGGCTGGCTGAAACGCTACCTAAAATCAGATGGTAAATGGAAAGCATATGCTGATCTAGTTGAATTCGAAGATATTTTCAAATTTGGAAATGCTTTTACAGACAGAGTAATGGAAATTTCTCAAGTTCCCTTTTGGGCAGATGTCTTAAAAAGTCTGAAGATTCTTTGGTCCAGAAATACAACTGAAAAGATCAGTAATGTTTTCCTTACCCCCATTTGGTATAATGATAACCTCAGAATGGCTTAATAAGGGTATAACTATAATCGCAGATCTATTAGATGAAAATTGTAACTTTTTATCCCTAGAGGATTTCCAGTTAATTTATAATGTTAAGTCAAATTTTTTGGAATATGGCGGTTTCCTGTTAACTCTAAGGGGCTACTTGGATAATCATGATATACCAAATTGTTGCCTAGTACGGCCTACAAACAGTCTAATCAATGTTATCTTATGTTCAGATGCCAAGGGAGTTTCCAATCTGTATAGATGTATGTATAAGCATAACAATAACATCATTGGAGATATATGCAAAAAATGGTTTGATAAGGCTAATCTAATCCTTACACCCAATGAGGTTGGAAACTCCTTTGGCAGAACAAATTTTGTTGTTGATGATATTTATTTAAGATATATACAGTTCAGAACACTACATTATCGATTTTTTACTAATGACATTCTTGAAAAGATTGGAATTAAAAATAATAGTATGTGTTCTATGTGTAAAACAGAACAAGACAGTAATTTTCATATGCTGATTGATTGTCTACATACAGCTAAACTCTGGCTAGACGTGGAGAATTGGATAAAAACTCTTGGTATGGAAAGATATCGTCTTACTGATAGAAGGAAAATACTTGGTGACCTTGAAAATACAGGTCAAATTAATATAATAATCTTAAACACCAAAAAAGCTATTTTTCAAAGTAAACTGGAAGAGAAACTACCAAGTCTCCACATGGTAAAATCAAATGTCAGACAATCATTCTTGCATGATGAATATAAAAGTATTGTGGATAACAAACAATTCTTCTTCAACAAAAAATGGTCTTTATTGGTAAGATACTACAGTAACTTGGCAAAGTAAGTTTTTGCACATCTTCAAAATATACAAACAATTGTATTATGTATCTTTTTTTAACTTTATTGTACAGCACTAAATAAAGGTGCCTATTTTTTCTGTAAACCAAACTGTGCCAATTTTTTCTAAACATTCCTACTTAAAATATTCTTGTAATATACTTTCTTTTACAGCTATCAAACTATTGTGGACACAGCAAATGTACTGATACTGTTTATTTTGATATGTCATGCTTGAATAAATAGCATTTAAATATAAAAAAATCGTTCATGCTATATGTGTTATTTGAATATACAAAAAGGTCTCCTTCTTAAATGTCTGAGCCACCCCTTAAAAAGTGGGCGGAGAAAAAAAAGTACTCTCCTACCTACCTTGAGCATTTAGTCACGGAAGCATATCATTCAGCAGAAGATTCAGAAAGGGACTTACCTGCAAAACAAGAAAAGTTCAATGATTAGAAAATTTACGGTAATTAAACAGTATCAGGGTTCACAGCAAGGACGCCATCCCCAAACTCCATTTAAACGCACAGTCAGGTGGTATGGATGCAGAGGTGTGAAATGTCTGCATCCAAGTGTGATTACGCTTTTATAAGTGTTGTTTGAGCTAGCTGCTCATTATGTAAGTAGTAGTACAGCTGGGTAAAGAAATATACCCATTTATCCCCCCCCCCCCCCCCTGAGTGATCACAACTGTTGGCCCAGATAGTAAAAAAAACATTTGTGCCCATTCCCTCAGGACACAGGATTTTCTGGACCTTAGTACAAGTGTGTGGATGCATTTTTTTACTAGGGAATTTTTTATTAGGAATTGTCTAGGATCCTAAACTTTACTAATCACATGGTAATAATGCAATAAAAGTATTGTTAACAGTACCGTCTAAATACTTTATTGGTACCAATAACAGTACCATGCCGTTTCAATCTTAGAGATATCCATCCCTATTCTTAGGAAATCCTGATAATTTCCAGTACAGGTTGTTGAACCTTTGAACTCCCAAAGCTCTGTATCAAGAGTTTAGATCTGATACAAGTCATTATTGGATGGGTAGGAGGGTGCAATTCATAAGCCACTTTGGTGTCTCAGATATTAACCCCTTCATGCCTGTAGCGCCCAAAACCGCCTGACTATTTTGATGATATCTCTAAAGCAAAAGCAATTGTCAGAAAATATTTATAGGAGAGAGAGAGAGAGAGAGAGAGAGAGTCGGCTGATAAGGTTTCTAGGTACTCAATTCATTTCATACAGGACATTTTCAGTACGCATCCGACATCCTCTGCCAGCTAGTTCAGTATACTTTCATTAAGGCCTAGAAAAGATTGTTTGTTTCCTGTAATGGTCGGAAAAAAATACAATAGGTAGCAGAGCTCAAAATTAAAGGGTGCCGGGCATTCTAGAATTATCCTTACCAAGTGCAGGATGATTGGGAGGGCGCCCTCGATATATAGGCGATGCGGCGAAATATTTGTTATTTCAAGCACTGGGTAGGTAAAAGAATATTTGGGGACGTTTTTTCCAAAAATGTGTGTTTTATGCTGATTGGGATTTGGAAAGGCAGAAAAAACACCAATAATTTGTGCTTCGTTACAAACATTTTGTAAAATCATCCTTAATTTCAAAATTATAATCTCAAGTATCATAGATCCATTTGAGAATTTCTTAAGAAATTCTTTATTAAGCATTAAAGGGTTTAAATGTGGGTTATAGCAGTGCATTGGAAACAACGCTGGTTTGCACTTCAAACTACTAGGCCAGACTATTGGATGAATAGGGCATATTGAGCTGGTGGCATCCCCCTAGCAGCCTATTATATATGTGTGTATATATATATATATATATATATATATATATATATATATATATATATATATATATATATATATATATATATATATATATATATATATATATATATATATATAATATATATATATATATATATATATATATATATATATATATATATATATATATATATATATATATATATATATATATATATATATATATATATATATATATATATATATATATATATATATATATACCAAATTTACCTAACATTCCAATTTTTCGGCAGTAGGAATTTGTTACATATATATAGCGTTTTACCCAGTATTTCTCAGTTTTCCATAGGAGTCGCAAGCATGAATTGGTTAACCA
>OZ012695.1:4093888-4143586 GCA_963942565.1 Maea johnstoni | reverse complement strand
CCCATTAATGCTTTTAAAGGCTTCATTCGGAAATTGTCGTCTGGAGCGATGATACTTTTGACAATAACTTTTGAATTGGGAATTATTTTACAAAATATTTGAAGGAGAGTTGTTGATAATGTTCTGATCAACATCTCTCCTTCAAATATTTTGCCAATTGTGCTAAAACCTGAAAGATTTCTTCAAAATTGTCAGGCTGGTTTTGGCCACTGTGAGCATTAATGGGTTAACCATGCAAGCATTTATCTAGCTGTATCAAAGCCAAGGCTAGTTCATAGGAGGAATAACTCTCTCTGATCAGGCCCTGTGGTCAAATGATCTGGACTGGATAATCTAATAACGGCAGATATTGGATATATGATACAATATAGGGAAAGGAAATGGAAAAGTATTGATCACGCGGAGACAGGTATACGAAAGGGATTTCAACATGTAATCTACATGGAATGACCACATTTCACCCCATTTGCCTGTGGAATGCGAATTTACAAATTCTGACTACCGTATTCATCCAAATAAGCGCATGTGCGTGTAGCAAGTTAGGAAAAAACTTACAAAAAAGGGTATAGGCAATCTTCCATTTCGCCACATCCAAAACTCGGTGCCGATCATTGCACAATCCTGATAGCCCCCCAGAACTTGTAGCTTCAAGCTTGTTTGTCTTTTGTTACGCAAATTGGATTATTTGGGGTCTGTGCGCTTATTTGGACAAATAAAGTACTTTGAACATAACTTTAAGAGAGTAATATTTAAAAAATATATCTATTGCTTTAACTTTACAGGACACACCCATTACAGTCAAATATTTAAATCAAAAAAATTATAACTGAAATTACAGTAACATTGAGTATTATAGATATATATTATTGAGTATTTTAGTAACAATTGAATTACAATAAGGCCTAAAAAAGTTTTAACCTGTAGCCCGACACTACCAAAATATTTTCTCAAAAAAAACCCTACCCTTAATTTTTTACGCTCTTCCAACTCCCAATCAACATTGAACATGCATGAAGCACAATATTTTGAAAAAAGAATAAAAAAAAATCATGTTTACCCTTTTTTCGTGGCATTCCAGGAAACAAACACTTTTTTAGGCCCATTTATAGTACATAAATAATTTCAATGTTGGTATGAAATTACAACACTTAGTATTGAGTATTGTAATAACAGCATTGGGTCTTATAATTAGAGAATTGGGTCTTATAATTACAGCATTAGGTATTGTAATCACACCATCGATTATTATAATTACAGCATTTGGTGTTACAATTACAGAATATTGTCTTGAGATTGGAGCACTTAAGCTGCGGTTGGATATCTCTTTAGTTGCTGCTCAGCGACCATTTAAGCCGTCCGCATGAGCTGGTGCTGTCTTTTTAATTATTCCCTACGCTTACTCAACCTATACTGTACATGCAAAGGCCAATTTTTTTTCCTGTCCTTCCGCCTCCCAATCAACGTAAAAAATGCATGAAACACATTTTTTTGGGGGAAAAAAAATCCTTCAAACTTTTTTTACCTACATGTACCTACCTACCCTTTTTAAGACCGTTTCAGGAAACAAAAGCTTTTTGGTCTAATAACAATATTGGGTCTTTAATATCTTATAACAACAGCATTGGATCTTGTAATCGCACTATTGAGTATTGAAATTACAGCATTGGGTCTTTTAATCACACTGTTGAGTATTATAATTACAGCACTGGGTGTTACAATTACAGAATTTTATCTTGAGATTTGGGTTGCGGTTGTGTATCTCTTTAGTTGCTGCTCAGAGACCATTTAAGCCATCCGCGTGAGTTGGCGCTGTCTTTATAATTATTCCCCATGCTTACTCTACGTACTGTACGTGCAAGGGCCTATCTACGCTTCGCCCACAAATACCATTCGTCTTAATTCTCCTAACCGCGATTGATAGGGGATCATTCATTTTGCAATTAGGCCCTTCCGAAATCCAATCGTGCCGAGAATATCCGACTATCTCAGCCGGAAAAACTTTCAAGAAAACGCTCTTGCTCTGCACTTCATGTAATTGCTTCAGGACCATAGAATGTCCAATGCTTTTATTTCAAAATCTGCTCAGCAACTAATCAAGGGCAAACCATTTTTATGGGGTACAAAACACTGTTTCCTTTTTGTTGGGCTGCCCTGTTGCCTTAATGGTCTATTTGTATGTAGGGTCGGATATCGTTAAGCGGTACCTGAATATTGTTTTTTAAAAAGTACATGTAATTGCATTGGACATTCTATGGTCCTGAAGCAATTACATGAAGCTTTTTTTTCAAAATCTGCTCAGCAACTTATCAAAGGCAGACCTTTTTATGGGTACAAAACACTGTTTCTTTTTTCTGGGCCTCAGCTCTGTTGCCCAAATGGTCTTTTTGTATGTAGGGTTGGATACTGTTAAGCGGTACAAGTATTGTTTTTAAAAAAGTACATGTAATTGCTTCAGGACCAGAGAATGTCCAATGCTTTTATTTCAAAATCTGCTGTCACTTATCAAAGATAAACCATTTATGGGTCACAAAACACTGTTTCGTTTTTGGTAGGCCTGCCTCATTGGCTGAGTGGGGTTTACTGGGGTTTCAAATCTGGCTCAGGATATATGAAAAAATTGTCCTAGAATTCTAGTTACGCTCAGCTGGTAGGCCCTGGATCTTCCTAGATATTTCTCTTTACTGGATTGGCTGCTTTATACTGATTCTGCATGTCCTGCTAATTTTTTTTTCAGTCACGCAACTTGAAACTTTCATATCTTCCAAGAACTTTCAAGAAAGCGCACCTACTGTGCACTTCATGTATTTGCTTCTAATTTCTTCAGGACCATAGAATGTCCAATACTTTTATTTCAAAATCTGTTCAGTCACTAATCAAAGGCATGTCATTTTTATGGGGGGTACAAAACACTTTATTTTTGTTTGGGGGCAAGGTAAGATGACAATAAAAGTTTATACATTCTAATAATCTAATTTTTTTTAGAAATGGGGATCACAGCTAGGCATTAAAACATGCAAAAATGTACTTTCTAAGAATTTACTTTGTGTTTTTGAGAAATGGAAATCAAAGCTAGGCATTAAAACATACACACATCAAGATACGATGGAAGTATTTGTTCTATAGATATTAATGAATGCGACCAAGTATTGAACAAGTACCTCCTCCAAGTCTGCAACCAGGTTACCATTAAAACGTTTATTGGAATCAAAGTTGATGTGACACTAAGGAATGAATTAGTGGTCACTAGTGTTGGACCGATCATCAATTATAATCAATAATTATTGATTTATCGATTACGAAACTGGCAATTGATAATAATCAGAAAAAGTGACACCTAGTGATGAAAAATAGAACTAAATGACCGGCAAGTTGTCATCTTTTTTGCTATGAAACTAAGCTCCAAAAACACTTCAAAACAAAGTTAGAGTGGGTTATAAAATTGCATTATCTATTCATTGGTCCTGGAATTTATGATTGGTATGAATACATGCATACGGGTGCCTTCTATTGACAAGATCAAGGGAATTGTCACATGTTGGCCGGGGCCACTGAAATGCAGGGCTCCAGGACAAGCAGGGACTTAACCAGCCTTAAAGGGCAAATGCACCATCATAATGATTTAGGTTCAAAATGTGCCTATACGTGTCACCTTTCTAATAAGACCACCAGCAAGTCTGTCCTCCTCAGCACTCCTCAGATATGGCTTATGAAAGTTAGTAAAAAACTAGCCTGAGTCTGGGCATGGAGGCTGACATTGCAGGCCAATTAAGCCCAATTAAGCACAATCAGTGGTATGGAGTGACTGCCAGTGCTGCTTCTGATTGGTTGAGAGATATCAGTGGCTGGAAGTGGCTGCCACTGATATCTCTCAACCAATCAGAAGCAGGGCTGGCAGTCACTTCATAAGCACCACTTCTGATAATGGCAGCCTCCATGCCCAGACTCAGGCTAGTTTTTTACTAACTTTCATAAGCCATATTTGAGGAGTGCTGAGGAGGACAGACTTGCGGGTGGTCTTATTTGAAAGGTGACACATATAGGCACATTTTGAACCTAAATCATCATGATGGTGCATTTGCCCTTTAACCACAGAGTCATTTTGACTCCATGACACCAGATTTTTGGCCAAATGACACTCAGTTGTATTCTGTAAGATTTTCTGTATTTTTTGATTCCCAGGAAATATTTCAAAAGCTTCACTCATACAAGACAAAATAGGCACAATGAATGATATTAAGAAACATACTTTGTCTTGCTATGTCAATATATATAATAGGGTTGGTATGATTATTCTTGTAAATTGAGTAACAGACTTTGGACACCCAAAATTTCAAAAATCCTCAGTTTTAGCTACCTTTTTCCATATCCTGGGTAAGACCTTGAGGACAGGTTGTCTATGCTTCAGGATTTATAACTGACACTTACACAGTAAACTGCTGGCCCCAGGCCAATAAACATTCATAAAGAAATCTTTGGGCAAGTAAAAAGAGACCTCAACTGGTCCTACAGGGCCAGTAAACATTTGGGGACATTCTTGTTAACATGTTTCCGCTCAAGAATGTCCTCAAATGTTTTTGAAATAAAAGAAAAAATATAAATAATATTTTAAGATAAAATAAACAAAAATACATGTTGTTGGCGAGTTTTATGCAATACTTTTCTTGTTTAATATATGTTAAAGAAAAATTCGTAGAATTAGTAAACATTTTTGCTGGACCAATAGATCCTAGGTGTTACTGGTCCTACGGGGCCAGT
This sequence comes from Maea johnstoni, assembly GCA_963942565.1. Lineage (NCBI taxonomy): Eukaryota > Metazoa > Annelida > Polychaeta > Spionida > Magelonidae > Maea > Maea johnstoni. The sequence continues at coordinate 4,138,831 of OZ012695.1, read as the reverse complement.
GACATTTTGAGTTAGCGTTGAGGCCTGCAGGCTGGGCCCTCTGTGGGAATAAATAAGTGATAAAGCAATTATCTGCAGTGCTAACAGTACTGCTTAACATCATATCATGCCTACCATTGTCAAATACAAATTAACCCACTCTGGCTGGGTTAAATGTTTATCTCTTGTAACGGTCCAAAAAAAATAGGGTAGGTCCATTGTCAAATACAGATTAACCCATTGGCTGGTTTTTTTTTTTTTTCATGCTGGTTATATGTTTATTTCCTGTAATGGTCAGAAAAAATAGGGTGGGTAGCTTGGTAAAAAAAAACTTTTTTTTTTTGGATTTTTTTTATTTTTTCAAAAAATGTGTGTCATGCATGTTTCATGTTGATTTGGAGTTGGAAGGGCGGAAAAAAAATTTAAGGTAGGTTTTTTCTTGGGTAAAAGCTTATTAGGTTAGGGCTACAGGAAACAAACAACTTTTTAGGCCTATAGACATGTTGAGAGCTTCCTAACAACCTGACACGTAGTGACCTACTGATGACATGTTGCGTAAGGTCATGAAGGGGTCATACCTAATTATCTGGCTCTTTGACAATGAGCAGTAACAAAGTCTTAACTTATCATTGTGTTTCCTACTCAAGCTCAAAGTCATCTGAAGACTTTCCAAATATTCTAACCCTTCAAATGTTGAGGCTACTTTCGTCCAAAGCACAAGGATGCAAAGATTTTTGAATATCATCTAACTACCAGATTGTAAGTTGTAAGCGGTGGAGGAAGCTAGCTGGAGTACCCAATGAAAACCCACTGGCACTGGCAACGTTCTCACATGCCTTGACCCACCCTGAAATGGCAATGAAACTTCCTCCTCTGAAGAAATATGGAAACTGCCCATAGGACTAATATAATAACCCTTCCAAGGATATTTTCATCCATTAAGCACAATGATGAAAAGATTTTTGAAAACCATCTGAAGCCTGTCATGTTGGTATTCATTGGATAGCTCTTGCTAAGAACTCTCAGATGAGTACCCATGTGCCAGGGTTTCAGTCATTTTTCAGTTTTTTTGCATCCTTTTGTATTGGCCAAATTAGCTACCAGCAGCATAAGGGTTCAACCTCCTCTGAAGAAGAAATAATGAAACTGCTTATATATAGGACTGATATATTAAAATAGAACTCTCCCAGAGTCCCAGAAATAGCAACGAACCTTCTTTTGAAGATATATTGCGGCCGCCATATTTGGTTATTACAAAACACATGAAAGAATGGCTTTTTCTGTAACATACGACTCAGCAAAGCCCAACCCCTCATTTTCGTGCCCTGCCGAGATTTGTCAATGTCAGTTTGCCACCTTTTGTTCTGCGCCGACCAATGAAAATAGAAGTGACATGTTACGAGTGAGGTGTCAAGCTGAAAATTATGTACCACGACCAGCCGTATATCAATATGGCGGAAAAAAAGATTGATTGATCCTACGCCATTAATAATACCGCGAAACTTGTCTCGGACAAACTAGTTTCCCTTGCAAGACTTTTGAGTAGATTATTACGCCCAGAATTGTGACATATCAAAGAAAAAAGAAACAAAATCTAATATATTGATTCTTTCAAAGTCATAAATAATGAAAAATGAAAAAAATTCTCATACAAACTTGTACAATGATTATGGTCAGAACCATGACATATCAAAGGAAAAAGAAACAAAATCTAAGATATTGATCCGTCCAAAGTTATAAATAATGAAAAGTTTTCTCATACAAAGTTGTTTATCAAGAGGTGCAAAAAAGGCATGTTTTTTTCTGGGTTGGATTTCGTCTATAAATCATACATTATCAGAAGAAATTGAGATGAATAATAATGAAAAATGTTCTCATACAAACTTGTTTCTTAAGAGAAGCAAAAAAAAGACATGCTTTTTCTGGGTTGGATTTCGCCAATAAATCATATATTATCAGAAGAAACTGAGATTAAAGCAAAAAGTAAAAAAAAATAATGATAATAAATAAATAAATGAGGCACATTCCCATCAAGTAGATTAATTTTTCATTGTCGAACGCTAATGAAGTGATATGCTTTGTGGTTAAAAAACTACTAATCGTGATTGAGCTCTAGTCTTGTGTGTATCTTAATTTATCGTTTTATGACTCACTTATACTCCCTATGCTCAGGTAGTTTAACCCATTAATGCTCACAGAGGCCAAAAGCAACCTGACAAATTTGGCAAAATCTTTCAGGCAAAAGCATTGTTGGACAAATATTTGAAAGAGAAGTGTTAATCAGAATGCTAACAACAACTCCCCTACAAATAGTTTGTGAAATTATTGTTAATTCCAAAGTTATTGTCAAAAGTATCAAAGATCCAGACGACAACATTTAATTGGAACTCTTAAACATTAATGGGTTAAACCCTTGTGTCGCAGGTGGCTTATTTGGCCAAAACAAAATAATGAAAAAAAAAAACTAAATAATTACTGAAACCCTGGCAAATGATACTTATCTGAGAGTACTCAGCGAGAGCTTTCCAATGAATACCAACATGACAGCAGGGCACGACGTTAACTTTTGCAGCGACTTGCCCCGTAGGGCAAGTGAGATTCAATTTTCACTTGCCCTACTCCAACTTTCACTTGCCCATGAAAAACTGCATGTTTTATGATATTTCATTTAAAACCAAGTAGAACATGGTTCTGGCATATGAAAGCATATTTTCTAGGACAAGCTTGGATGGCAGACCATGAAACTGGCACACATTCTCTAAAGTAAATATACAAAGCATACTTTCCCAGTGGGGCAAGCAAGATGCAGTTTTCACTTTCCCCACAGCTATAATTTACAAATTCTACTTGCCCGGGGCAATGGGGCAAGCACCAATGTCGAGCCCTGGACAGGGTTTAGATGGTTTTCAAAAATCTTTGTGTCCTTTTGCTTTGGATGAAAGTAGCCTTTATAAGCCGGGTTAACACAAATAGCATTATCAAAATGATCTCAGCAAATGGGTGTGAAATCTTCACCAAATGACATCAACAACAAGTTTCTTCCTCAAGAAGTCAACTTGGTCAAGATCAATTCCTTAAAACATAAATACTCACAGCGGCCAAAAGTGACCTGACAATTTTGATGAAATCTCTCAGGCAAAAGCATACTTTGGAAAATATTTGAAGGAGAAATGTTAATGAAAGCACTACCAACAACTCTCCTCCAAATATTTTGTAAACCCTTTCTTAATTTCTTTAATAATCATTGCCAAAAGTTTCATAGACCTGGAAGACTATTTCCTGTGGAACTCTTATTAAGCATCAATGGGTTCATTTATTATTTTATGACTCACTAATATTCCTAATTCTCAGGTAGTTAATCACAAACAAATATTATTAGGGTTGGATAACAATACCGATACCCATCCCAATACCGGTACTGGTATTGTTTCAAAAAGTATTGTATAATACTGTTTCATTCCTAAAAGGTACTCTTAATTATACTAACCATTATGAATTTATCATTTATCAGGGATTGTCCAGGATCCTATATATGACCATTCACGCTAAGATTCATAAGGCCACTCCAATTTAATTACTTGTCTTACATGCTTTTTTTGGAAAAAAAATCCTGTCAGACTCCAAAAAAAAAGTCACCTTTGGTTTCTTGCAGACGAAAGTGGTTTTAAAATTTTCTGTCAGACTCAGAAAAAAAAGTGCAAGTTTTAAGAAAATTCTTTGTAAGGGTGATTCAATCAACTACAGGAAGCTATCATTACCTCAGACTTGAGGAGGTATACCTCCCACCCTTCAGGTTACAGGGATTAATTGATTGATTGATTTTATTTAGTTGAGAATAGGCTGGTAGAAACATATTGCTACCAGTCCTAGTCGGCAGACTCTAAAAAAAAAAAAAGTAATAAAAAAGTCACATTTTTCAACTTTTTTTTTATTCCAAAATGGCTCATTTCCTACCTCCTGAGCTCGTAAGACAAGTAAATAAATTGGAGTGGCCTAAGGTAATAATGCAGTGAAGTACCATTAACAGTACCGTTAGGATACTGTACTGATTCATTGGTAACAATGCCGTACCATCAATTTCATTCTTAGAGATATCTACCCCATAACACCATTATCGAAAACAAAATCTGAGTAAATTGGCACGAAATCTTCACTAAATGACATCAATAACAAATTTCTTCCTCAAGAAGTTAAATCAGTCAAGATCAATGTAAGAGCCCAGTGGTTGTGATTTGCTATTGAAAAAAAATTAAAAATAGTCTGAGAAATTTCCCTGCTACATTAGTTACTTTTCCCTTATAATCAGCGCTGGTGATGAGTATCCAAAAAAATGTGGTAATCCGCTATTTTCAAATCTACGTATTACGTTTATTGATCGATCAAGAACTCGGTGACCCTATCACTTCAAAAAGATGGGTTCTTATGAGGTCCCTAAGCATCCTTTTGATATTGGGACAAAAGCATCCTGACAATTTTGATCAAATCTTGCAGCCAAAAGCATAGTTGCAAAAATATTTGGAGGAGAAATATTATTCAGAATATTACCAACGATTCTCTTTCAAATATTTTGTAAAATCTTTCTAAATTAAGAAGTTATCATCAAAAGTATCTTTTCCTTATCATCAGTGTTGGTGATAAGTATCAAAAAGAAATGGGGTAATCCGCTAGTTTCAAATCTATGTATTAACCAATTCACACTCAGAGTTCTTATAGAAATTATCGTCTGCTACTTACATACTTTTGAAAATAAATTGTTAATAAAGCATAAGTACACTAAACATTTCAATGAGAGTTGTTGTTTGACTTCTAGTTAACATTTCTCTTTCAAATATTTTGCAAAAAATGCTTTTGTTAGAGAAATATCTCCAAAATTGTGAGGCCGGTTTTGGCTGCCCTGAGTGTAAATCGGTTAAGTACATTGATTGATCAAGAACCCGCTGACCCAATCACTACAAAAAGGTGGGTTTCTATGAGGTCCCTGAGCCTCCTTTTGATATCTGGGACGGAGAAGGCATCGCCATTGATCGAGATAGCTACGTTTTTTTCTCACTGGCTGCGTACTCACAGCATGAAGGAGTCAAGTGCTCACTCTTAAAGAACTTTCTTCTATCAATTGGTGTCTTTAAGAAATATCCATTGCTTGGTTCAATAAAGAGTTATCCCTTCCAAATATATCAAGACGAGTGCAGTCTGTCCTAGTAGTAGGTGGGCGAGACCACTGAATTAACCAATACATGATCTGAGCCTAAAAAAGTTGTCTGGACCTTTAATACTTTTGGAAAAAACTTTAAAAATAAGCATCAATTCATAAAATATTTGAAGGAAAGTTTTCGTTATGGTTATGACAAACGTGTCTCAATCAAATTTATTCTTTTAAAATGCTATAGTCAAATGGGCACTCACTTAAAGAACTTTCTTCAATCAATCGGTGTCTTTAAGAAATCTCCATTCCTTGGTTCAATAAAGAGTTATCCGTTCCAGCAATATCGGAACACAAGTGCAGTCTGCCCAATGGGTTAACCCCATACATGATCAGAGAATTGAAAAAGTCGTCTGGACCTTTAATATTTTTGAAAATAACTTTAAAAATAAGCATCAATTTATAAAATATTTGAAGGAAAGTTTTAAGTTAGGTTCTGGTAAACGTGTCTCATTCAAATTTATTCTTAAAAAAAAGCTATAGTCAAAATGAGTGCTCTCTTAAAGAACTTTCTTCAATCAATCGGTGTCTTTAAGAAATCTCCATTCCTTGGTTCAATAAAGAGTTATCCCTTCCAGCAATATCGGAACACAAGTGCAGTCTGCCCAATGACTTAACCCATACATGATCTGCGAGTTGAAAAGGTTGTCTGGACCTTTATTACTTTTGAAAATAACTTTCAAAATAAGCATCAATTCATAAAATATTTGAAGGAAGAGTTTTGGCTTAGGTTCTGATAAACGTGTCTCAATCAATTTTTTTCTAAAAAAAAAAGCTTTAGTCAAAATGAGCACTCTCTTAAATAACTTTCGTTAATCAATCAGTGTCTTTAAGAAATATCCATCGCTTGGTTCAATAAAGAGTTATCCCTTCCAGCAATATCAGAACAAGTGCGGTCAGCTCTAGTGGGTGGGTGAGACCAATGAGTTAACCCATACATGATTCAAGCCTTGAAAATGTTGTCTGAACCTTGAATAGTAGTGTAGATAAAATAGACTAGCTAAATTGAATTAATTTACAAAAAAGTGTTTGATACTGCACCATTTAACACTGTGCTATTTGATATAAACCTGGGAAGACGTAGTTTTAAATTAAATTGCATTTGCAGAATTAGTTATCAAAAAGTTGCTTAACATTGCATCATTTAACATTGTGCCATTTGATATTACTTGAAAACAGTGGTTTTCAATTGAATTGCATTTGCATCCGATCACTATTAGAATTTGTCAATCAAGAGACCAATTGACAATGATAATAATAATAATGATGATGATGATGATGATGATGAATTGATGGTGATAATAATAATAATAGTAATAATGATGATGATAATAATAATAATGATAATAATAATAATAATAATAATAATAATAATAATAACAATAATAATAATAATAATAATAATAATAATTAATGAATAAAAAGACGCCTCAAAGTACTTACCATTTAAGACTACTGGAAAGTAGGCTTTCCTCATGCTCATGATACTTCCTCAAGCTAAAAAATCCAATATGTGCGTTTGTTTTTTCAGAAAACTTCAAAGCAAGTTATCAAAGACACTTCCTTGGTGTTGTGTCTTTAAACACTTGTACTGTTCACATTACACTTCCTTTATGTTGTTGTGTGTTTAAACACTTGTCCTGTTCACTGAGTGTTCACATATAACACTTCCTTGGTGTTGTGTGTTTAAACACTTGTCCTGTCCACTCTCAAGTCCAGTATACATTCCTTACTTTTCCGTCGACTCTTTCGAGACGAAACTGGTGGTCTGTCTCCGACATGAGAAATCTACTGTGGCAAAGTGATCGTTGTGCTCTGTGTAGACATTATGCATTCAGCTGTCCGTCATTCAAGCGTTATGCTTTTCATGAGAGATGCTGAATTTAATGTGGAGTTTGTGAAGAAATCTTGCGTGGGTACAAGTGAGTCCGTGCCGATGCCAGTGCCGGTGCCGTGCGATCGTAGGGACTGATCGGGAGCCGATTGTGCAGCTACACTAGCACAGTGCACCACCGGCTGCAGCTACTAGCTACTACTAGTAAGCCCCCTGTCCTTGTTATTACTTAAACGGCTTCTTTCGGAAAACTACTAACTAAGTTCTCGTCGGTCGGCAACGCAGCCCCGGTGCAACATAGGTACCTTGTTACCTGATTAGTCCTAAGTAACGCTCCAATGAGACGCCTCGACTCCCTACGCAGCCGGCCAATAATTGAAGAGGAATCCCCCGATCTCATTCGTTCATCGCAAATCAGCACTGGACAACCTTTAGATGGTTGTTATCAATACCATCAAAATCATCATCATTTTCATCATCAATAACTGTGTCATCAAAGATTGTTATCAATACCACCAAAATCATCATCTTTCTCATCATCAATAATAACCGTATCATCAGCAAAGAAAACTGGCAAGAAATTGATTCTTGGAAAATGTCCGAGACTCCCTGCCGCGTTTTACCGAAGTTCCATTAGGATTGTTTAAATTGATAATTACGTGAAATCTATCAGACTCGCAAATGACGCAACCCTGCGGTTGCGTCGGCCCAGGATCGCTATTGTTGATTTTGGGCGAACGTCATGCTATGGGGAAAAGTGGTGCTCTCTATGCATTGGTTGGTTGGAGCAATTGGACGACCATTGCACCCTCTAGGCCCATAAATCTGCTATCTGAAATCAGACGCGGGCAAGTATGCTAAATATTTCATGCCAACAGGGGGTTACGGACCTCCTTGTATCTGGACAATGCTTAATGACCCTCCAACCCCAGAGCTGCAGGGATATCTCTCTCCTCTCTCTCTCTCTCTCTCTCTCTCTCTCTCTCTCTCTCTCTCTCTCTCTCTCTCTCTCTCACTCTCTCTCTCTCTCCTCCTCCTCCTCTCTCTCTCTCTGTCTGTCTGTCTCTCTCCCTCTCTTTCTCTCTCTCACTCTCTCTCTCTCACTCTCTCTGTCTCTGTCTCTCTGTCTGTCTGTCTCTCTCTCTCTCTCTCTCTTTCTCTCTCTCTCTCTCTTTCTCTCTTTCTCTGTCTCTCTCTTTCTCTGTCTCTCTCCGTCTCTGTCTTTCTTTCTCTTTGTGTGTCTTTCTCTCTCTCTGACTCTCGCTCTCTCTCTCTCTCTCTGATTCTCTCTCTCTTTCTTTCTCTCTCTCTCTCTCTCTCTCTCTCTCTCTCTCTCTCTCTCTCTCTCTCTCTCTCTCTCGCTCTCTCTCTCTCTCTCTCTCTCTCTCTCTCTCTCTCTCTCTCTCTCTTTCTTTCTTTTCTCAAACACAATCAACATTATTCCTGGAATTGATATGATTTGGGACCATCACACAAACACAATGCAACAATGAAGCCAATTATGTCTTGAGCTACATCCCTAAGTTAAACACTTTCTATTCAGAGCAGTGTTTCATATTTGTTTTATCATTTTTCAAGTTGTCTGGCCTTTCTCTATCTCTCCCCTGAGAAATTACCATCCTGACAGGTCTTCCTATCAATAATATGCACTATTCATACATGGAATTTAGAATTTCATTTTTCGTCTACTTTTCTGCCATTATTATTGCTGCTAAGTTGTGACTAGCCAGTTGTAAGCAGTGGAGGAAACCGAAGTACCCGGTGAAAACCAGCGCCTAACCCCGAGTCACTGGTAACTTTCTTACATACCCCAGTAAGCATTCAAACTCGGGAAGTGGTGAGAGAATGCTAGCAGTCAGTGGCAATGCCTTAGACCACTCAGCCATCAGGGCAGGCCCTCACTGTTGAGAGACAGCGAGCAGTCAGTGGCAATGCCTTAAGACCACATGGCCATTGGGGTAGGCCCTCTAATGATAAAAGCATTGAACTGAGACAAAGTTGTTGGGATTGAGTCATATCTACATCAAACAAAAAATCTCTAAAAGAATTATTGACATTACAGATACTATTTGTACAGCTATCCATAACACGCCCAATGTCAATAAAAACCAGGTGCACAGTCAATTAATTGCACAAAAATGTAAAAAAGAATTCTCCAAAATATGCTTCTACCCAAAATTATAGCAAAACAGTACGTTATAGGTTTAGTAATAAGTAATAGTAATGAATTCATAGGTATTCTATAAATCCATCACATATTCCTAGCAGAAGTAGGAAACTATGTAAACCTTAATAAATAACAGTAAGTAAGAGGTAAAGCGCAATAAGCAATAGTAATGCATGAATTGGATATGTCTCTACTTCAAATCAGCAAATCCACAGGTATTCTATATATCCCTCTGCTGCCCTCGCAGAAGTAGGAAACTGTGCAGACCTTAATAAATAACAGTAAGTAAAAGGTATACAGCAATAAGTAATAGTGATGGATATATTGGATATGTCTCTTCTTCAAATCAGCAAATTCACAGATATTCTATATATCCCTCCCATGCCCTCACAGAATTAGGAAACTGTGTAATCCTTAATAAATAACAGTAAGTAAAAGGTAAAGCTCAATAAGCAATAGCAATGGATGAATTGTATGTCTATTTCAAATCAGTAATACACATAATCCGTAATAGTAATGGATTTACTAGAATGCCATATTTCAACCACATACACTAACAGAAGGTAGGTATCAAAACCTTAATCTTCTGAGACAAACAAACAGACAAAGCAAAAATAGATAAACAAATACATGAATACACAAAAATAAGCATTTCTTAACTAGACAAATATTTCTGGATATTGGGTATGAAGTGGGTATGGTCCAATATAGGGATGGATACCTTTAAGAACGAAACGGTATGGTACTGATGTTGGTACCAATGAAACGGTACAGTATTTTAATGGTACTGTTAAAGGTATCTAATTGCATTATCACATCAGGGTGCCACATAGGCTCCAAAAGATTACTTGCCTAGCAAGTAGGCCCTAAAGTTCACTTGCCCCGCCAATACTTCCACTTGCCCCGCCACTCTGTTAAACAAAGGTGAGTTAAATTGGGAGGACTATGCTTAAGATGATACTTGCCAAGCGGGGCAAGTTAGGGTCTTGTTTTGCTTGCCTGATTGCCATTTTTTGACGAATTCACTTCCAACTGGCAACGGGGCAAGTGGTTATATTGCATTGTTGCATGCTGCACCTTATAAATTTTGTTGTGAATAGTCATGTTTAGGATCCTGGACAATCCCTCAAAAATGCCAACTTCACAGTGGTTACTAATGTTAACAATACCAGAAACTCTCAACGATATCCACCCCCTTGGTGGAATAGTGCTAGGAAGCAGAGGATGTAATTTTCCCATAGAAAAAGGTATAATACAGTATTTTTTCAAATGAAACCGGTACCAGTACCAATACTTCTTAACGGTATCTACCCCCTTGGTCGAATAATGCTAGGAAGCAGGGGATGTAATTTTCCCATAGACAAAAGTACGATACGGTATTTTTTGACGAAATGAAACCGGTACCGGTACCAGTACCTGTTAACGATATCCACCCCCTTGGTGGAATAGTGCTAGGAAGCGGAGTATGTAATTTTCCCATAGACAAAGGCCTTGTTCCATGATGTTCTACATGCTCTCCCTGTAAACAGCAATTAACCGGCAAACTAATTCCCTCTCTCCGTAGCTACAAAGACCAATTAGCACTGGCTGGCACATGACCAGCTTGTTACAAGCACTCTGGGGCCTGCCCTCATGGCCGTGTGGTCTACGGTGGTGCCACTGACTGCTAGCTATCTTTCACCACTGCCCGGGTTGAATCCTAACAGGGGCAAGAGAGAAAGTTGCCAGTGACTTGTGGTTAGGTGGTGGTTTTCACTGGATACTTTCTCCACCACTTACAACTGGCTACAACATGGCCACAAAGGGAAGATATAAATCGAAATTCCAAATTTGAAGAAGGGTTGTTGGTAGTGTCTTGAATACGATTTCTCATAGTACCAATAATTTACAAACTTTTGCCTGCAAGATTTCATTTGTGGCTGCTACGGGCATGAATGGCTTACAGAAAAGAGCATTAAGTGGTGTGAAAGATAATATTCCAGCATTTATTCATAAAAATCATTTTAACCCTTATGCTGCTGGTGGCTAATTTGGTCAATACAAAATGATGCAAAAATCTGAAAAATGATTGAAACCCTGGCAAATGGATACTCATCTGAAAGTACTCAGCTTTCCAAAGAATACCAACATGACAGGGTTAAGATCGTGTTCAGAAAACTTTGCATCTTTGTGCTTAGGATGAAAGTGGACTCAGCATTGGAAGGGTTAAAGAGTGTTAATTTATTCAAATGCCGTCAAAAAGCTCTTTCTTTTTTACCTATTTATGCCTAGAGGTCTCTATGACATTAGTAGTCACCTGTACCATTGGTTCTTAGATTCAAATAACTTTTGAACTAAGCATAAATTACTATATAACTTTAAAGGAGAGTTGCTGGTTGTGTTCTGATCAACATTTCTTTTTGAAATATATTTCCAAAAAAGATCTAGTCAAAAAGACAATGCAAAATAATCACTAAATTTTTGACAATTCAGGCATAAATAGGCACGACTGTAGCAGCAAAAATCGCCTAACAATTTAAGTGATCTCTCTCTAACAAAAGCAATATTCAGGAAATATTAGTCATCAGAAATCTATCGACAACTCTCCTTCAAATATTTTGTAAATTAATTCTCCATTCCAAAGTTATTTTCTAAAATATGACAGGTCCAGACGACACTGGTCAAGTAGATTTCCAGGAATGAGTGGGTAAAGATATTTGGAGCGTCTTTAGAGTGACTTTGTGCTTGAGTAGGAAACTTAATGATAAGTTATGACCCGGTTGCTGCTCATTGTCAAAGACCTAGAAAATTAGGTATGACCCCTTTAAGACCTTACCCAACCTGTCATTAGTAGGTCACGGCATGTCAGGTTTTTAGAAACCTCTTTACGTGTCTTACAAACCTTTTGTTCTGGGGAGGGGGGTGGGGGCCATACTGCCATTAGTAGTAGTAGTAGTAGTAGTAGTAGTAGTAGTAGTAGTAGTAGTAGTAGTAGTAGTATTTTATCTTATTATTTCATCTTATTATTATTATCATTATTATTATTATTATTATCATTATTTTTATTATTATCATTATTATTTTTATCATTATTATCATTATCACTATCATATCTTTATTATCATTATTTTTTAATATTCATTTTTCTATTTATTTATCTATTCATTATTTTTTTTTTTTTTGATCTGCAGTCCTAATCCTGGCCACCAGAAGCTGGCTGTCAGAAGACACCAGTGCTCTGAAATCAACGTGAGGATTCAAGTCACCTGTCTTTAGCGTCAACATCCCCTGTGGGGGGAGGCAGTAAGCTGTCAGAGGGCGCTTGTAGTGGCAGGGGGATTCAATGTATTTGGAGATGTCAAGGTAGCTTTAGAGGCCCCAGGGGGGGGGGAAGAGACGGAAGACTATGGTACCTGTCTTTAGCATCAAAATCCCCTGTGGGGGGCAGTAAGCTGTCAGAGAGCACTTGTAGTGGCAGGGGGCTTGCTGTATTTGGAGATGTCAAGGTAGCTTAAGTGGCCCAGGGGGGAGAGGGGGTGACGCTGCGCTGAGACGGCAAACATAGGGTAATGCACTTTTCCTGTACGGCTGCAGGTACCTATCTCCGTCTTCAAGATGTTTTCCGGAATGAAAATCATCAGGATGTCAAATACATACCCCAAGGACTCTAAGAACGAAATATAATGGTATGCCATTGGTACCAGTGCAGTATTTTAACAGAACTGCTAACAGTGCTTTATTGCATGTTTGCCATATAAATTTCAAAAAGTACTATATTGCAAGGTTTCATTCCTTAACCCCTCCAATGCTGAGGCTACTTCCGTCCAAAGCACAAGCATGCAAAGGTTTTTGATAACCTGAACTAAACCCTGTCACATCGGTATTCATTGGATAGCTCTCACTGAGTACTCTCAGATGTCAGTACACATGTGCCAGGGTTTCAGTATTTTTTCAGGTTTTTTCCATCATTTTGTATTGGATAAATTGACCATCAGCAGCATAAGGGTTAGGCCACTCCAATTTAATTACTTGTCTTACAAGCTCCAGAGTCTGGAAATGAGCCATTTTGGAATAAAAAAAAAGTTGAAAAATGAGGGGTTTTTTTATTATTTTTATTTTTTTAGAGTCTGCCGACTAGGACTGGTAGCGAGATGTTTCTAACAGCCTATTCTCAACTAAATTAAATCAATCAATCCTGTAACCTGAAGGCTGGGAGATATACATCCTCAAATCTAAGGCTCTGCTACAGCATTAATAAATCCCTATAGTTGATTGAATCATCCTTACAATGAATATTCTTAAAACTTGCACTTTTTTTTCTTTTTTTTGGAGTCTGACAGAATATCTCCAAACCACTTTCGTCCGTAAGACACCAAAGTCGACTTTTATTTTTATTTTTTTTGGAGTCTGACTATTTTTTGTCCACAAAAAGCTCGTAACGCAAGTAATTAAATTGGAGTGGCCTTAAGGTGCTTTCCTGAGTGAAAGTCATCCAGATATCAAATACATACCCCAATAGGAATGGATACCTCTTAGAACACAACGGTACGGTAAGCTGTATGTACCAGTGAAAAAGCACTGGGTCTGACACTTAGATTTTAGGCTAGGGGCCCGAAAAGCCTTTTGATAAAAAAAAAAGTGGTCAAGAACAGGATTTCTGGTTAATATACATGCTATTTTGGGCCCCTAGTCTGAAAAATCTAGGGGCCCACAGCAAAATCTAGGGCCCCTGGGAAAGTTGAGCCCTGAATAGTATGGTATTTGAACAGTACTGTTAATGGTACTTTATTGCATTATTGTCATATAAATTTTAAAAAGTACCCTATTGTACAGTAAATGTATGGTACCTGCTGCGCTGAGATGACAAACACAGGGTAATGCACTTTACCTGTTCAGCTGCAGGGACCTTTCCCCGTCTTCAAGATGCTTTCCGGAGTGAAAATTAACCAGATGTCAATTAAATACCCCTAGGAATAGATAACTCTAAGAACGAAATGATATGATATGCTGTCGGTACCAATGAAACAGTATGGTATTTTAAGATGCTTTCCAGAGTGAAAAGCATCTAGATATCAAATACATACCCCTAGGAATGGATACCTTTAAGAACGAAATGGTATGGTATGCTGTCGGTACCAATGAAGCATTACAGTATTTTTACAGTACTGTTAATGGTACTTTATTGCATTATTGCTGTATAGATTTCAAAAAGTACCATATTGTACCATTTCATTCCGTAGAGGTACTTTTAATGATACTAACCACTGTGAAGTTATCATTTATCAGGGATTGTCCAGGATCCTAAATATGACCATTCACAAACAAAACTTATATATGGTAATAATGGAATGAAGTACCTTTAACCCTTTCAATGCTGAGACTACTTATGTCTAAGGCACAAGAACTCAAACATCTTTGAAAATCATCTAAACCCTATCATCCTGGTATTCATTTGAAGGCTCTCATCGAGTACTCTCAGATGAGTACCCATTTGCCAGGGTTTCGGTCATTTTTCAGCTTTTTTCACATATTTTAGTATTGATTAAATTAGCCACCAACAGGGGGTTAACAGTACTGTTAAAATACCATACTAACAGCATACCGTACCATTTTATTCTTAGAGGTATCCATTCCAACTGGTATGTATTTGATATCTGGATGATTTTCATACAATTAAGTATGTTAACCCCTATGCTGCTGGTGGCTAATTTGGCCAATACAAAATGATGAAAAAATACATGAAAAATGACCGAATTGCTGGCATATGGGTACTCATCTGAGAGTACTCAGTGAGAGCTTTCCAATGAATACCAACATTACAGGGTTTAGATGGATTTCAAAAATGTTTGCATTCTTGTGCTTTGGACGAAAGTAGCCTTAGCATTGGAAGGGTTAACAGTACTGTTTCGTTCTTAGAGGTATCCATCCATACCTGAGAGGAGGGCAAGCAGTACCCATATGCCACAGTTCCTGTCATTTTTCACGTTTTTGCCTCATTTTGTTTTGGCCAAATTAGCTACCTGCAGCAAAAGGGTTAAGATGGTTTTAACCCTTATGACGCTGGTGGCTAATTTGTCCCATACAAAATGATGCAAGAAACCTAAAACTGACTGAAACCCTGATAAATGGGTACTCATTTGATAGCACTCAGCAAGACCTTCCCAATGAATACCAACATGACAGGGTTTAAATGGTTTTTAAAAATATTTTACGTTCCTGTGCTTTGGACAAAAGTAGCCTTAGCAGCAAAAGGTTAAATATAGTTTTAACCCTAGGCACCTGTGAGAGAGGGTGAGCAGTCATTGATCACACAACTTTTTGGGCAGACGCCAGAGGCTGCGGAGAGAACAACTCAGGGCCAACCTCTCTCCGACAAACAGCTGCCAAAATCTGTATTCATTTAAGAGGCTGGTTATGGCGCCCTTGTGTAAAGGGTAAAGGTTGAGCCGAGCCATACCTTCAGGTAAAATATTCAAAGACGAGACGGCCTTGAAAAGTTTTGTTTTTTTGTTTTTTCCATTGCCTACTCACATATATCATTAGCAACAGGAAGTAATATGCCACCTGAAACAGCCTCTCATTCCGAGCGGTCAGGTAAAATATTCAAAGACGGAACAGCCTTGAAAAGTTTTTTTTGTTTGTTTTTTCCGTTGCCTACTCACATATATCATTAGCAACAGGAAGTTAGCAATCCACCTGTTTTTAGAAACAGCCTCTCATTCCGAGCGGTCAGGTAAAATATTCAAAGACGGAACAGCCTTGAAAAGTTTTGTTTTTTTGTTTTTTCTGTTGCCTACTCACATATATCATTAGCAACAGGAAGTGGCAATCCACCTGTTTTTAGAAACAACCTCTCATTCCGAGCGGTCAGGTAAAATATTCAATGACGGAACAGCCTTGAAAAGTTTCGTTACCGATGCCTACTTACATTTATCATTAGCAACAGGAAGCGCCAATCCTCCTGTTTTTAGAAACAGCCTCTTTTTTTCGCTTCTCCAGGTCAGACAATGGAGCTACCAGTTACGACTAGTGTAATTACTGAAAAGGATCTGATTGGTTAGGAAAATGTGACCCTATGTAGCTCTAGGAAACAGGAAAGGACGGAAATGAGGAATTGCTTGAGAACAATAGAAAACGACAAAAATTGTTTGGAAGGAAGGAATTGATTTTTATGTGATTGTCACTTTCGTCAGCTTAGGTCATATCTTGACCAGATAGAAGCCCGGAAATGGGAATAATTCCTTCTCTCTACAAGTAGTGCCAAGGAGTCTTTAACCCATTAATGTTTGCACCGGCAAAAAGCAGCCTGACAATTTCGATGAAATCTTTCAAGCAAAAGAAATTTGCGAAAAGATTTGAAGGAGAAATGTTGACCAGAACATTACCAACAACTCCCCTTCAAATATTTCATAAAACCATTCTGAATTCCAAAGCTATTGCCAAAAGTATGAAAGATGCAGACAACAATTTTTGAGGAACTCTTAAGCATTAATGGATTAAGATGCAGAAGCATAATAGACAGCCCTACACATCACGCTTGGGAGCCAAGCATTGTAACCACTACGCCATGGTAGATCTTATTTAGAATATGGGGAAAATGCATTGTAACCACAACCAAAATAGAATTTAGAAATAAAATTTAATTTAATATAACACAATAATAATAACACAATTCTTCAGTGGGGAGTAATTTTTCATACTTTGATATTTTACTGTCACATATTTCACTTGGTTGGTAATTTGAATATTTATCTTTTTGTCATTGTAATGCAGGTGATTTGGGAAGGGGTAGTTTATCACTGGGTTTAAAGCTTTACCAAGCCACCTGCAAATTCACAAATTAAATGCATGTATTTGTGGGATAAGTTATGATTAACATTTCTCCATCAATTATTTTCCTCATCCGAGAGATATCACTGTAATAATCAGGCGTTTTTGAAGCGGGTAAAGCTCAGAATCGGTCACAATTTTCAAGATCGATCATCGGACCATCTGAATGACTGCTGATTGATTTATAATCAAAGTTGTATATGCACAGTTTTCCTTTGGTATTCTTGGCTTGTTCAAGGGTACTTGGCTGCATCTTTGTAAAGGAGCTAATCTAACTCTCTTAAAATACCCCTTGAACCCCTTAGTTTTGCTTGTTACAGTACTACTTTATATCAATTAAGACTTTGCAGGCTTTAGTGGAATCTCTCACTTGATCTTGGGTGTGCCACAATCAGGGTGCTCTTAGCAAATTTTTCATGTTACCAGCTTGTTACAGAAAAAGTTATGCCTATATACACTAATTGTGAGTCAATTCTAATAGTACTTAGGTAGTTCTTGAAGGCGCAAACAAAAAAAGTGCAGAAATATGTTGAACAGTCCCCAAAATATGCAGGAAACGGCTCAAAAATGCCCCATTTTTGACGTTACCAGTTTGCACTCAAAAAAACACTAAAATTGCAAGGTTGATCCTTAAATGCCTGAATGGTTTCATTCTGTATGTAAGATTTTTCTTTAAAGAGAAAAAGGTATAGATTTTACTGCAATTTGAATTTTGCGGATCGAGTGATTGGTTCCGAAGTTACAGCATTTTATTTGAAAAGTGCTCTTCGTTACCAATTTGTGTTTTTGTTACACCAATGAAATATAAATCAATGTAGCTGAACAATAAAAGGGCACTGGGACAGATAAATATGCATTTTCCCTCAGTACAAATGTCTACAATGACTTCTAAGTATTAAAAGTCCAGTGATCATAGTAAAAAGTTAGATACTGGATTAAACCCTTGGGCTAGTTGAGTCTCGTAGAAAATCCGTAGTGTCCGCAACGGTCCTGTACACAATAAACTGCATAAGCTCAAGACTATCTACCATTATTAATTCATGCTTTGAACCCCAGATATGAAACACCATTAAATTGGGTTTGATACCTGTACATGGAATGGTGGTAGAGGCTCAAGAAGCTGAAATGTAGAGTCCGCAACTTTTGTAGTGTCCGCAACGCATGTAGTTTTCTATTAAAATCTTATGAATATTGATATATAATGTTACTGTTTTATGATGAACTTTCAATAACTCTGTCTTACTGCTTGTATGGACTTTAATTAGGTCCTTTATAATGGTTTTATTTTAAAATATTTAGAATTTACAAAGTTCAGAGTATTTCAAGATGAAACCATTATAAAGATCCCAATTTCAATCCATACAAGCAATAATTAAGAAGTTGAAGGTTAATCATAAAAAAGTCACATTATATGTCCAGGATCAAAAGTTCCAAACCTTGTAAATCCCTATTCATGTGCACACTTTAAAGAAGCCTTTGAAGCTTTTCGTCTAGGGCTAAATCAGTTCTTTTGGCTATTTGCCCCTCCTCCAACAGAAAGATGAAACAAAATTGAATGATTGGCAGTGTTGAAAGACATATCTTTATCAAAGACCAATGAGACAGTATTTCAAAAACACACCCCTTGTGGACAAGAACCAATCATTTCTTATTCTTCATCAGCGCTCAACAAATAGCATAGTCCCATCTCCCAGGGGATCTAAATTCCCAAAACAGCCCTGTCAGGCTACCTAAAGTTGGATTCGGGTAGTCCCGTTGGACTACCTGAATCCTGGTAAAGTTCCCGTCTAAATCACTACAAAATGGTAGCGAAAAAAGTGGTGGGACTACCTAAGATGGTGGCAGGACTACCTGAGTTTGGGTTCAGGTAGCCCCGCCAGCCTACCTGGTCCTTCTGGGGACCATCAAGCCCTGTTCATGAATACTTAAAATAGCATGTGGTGAAGCCCAGAGTTCCTCAAAAAGCATTTCAGTTGAGAGTTAAAGCTGCAAATCAATGGCTACCATGGATGCTAAACCAAAGGCATTAACATCAACGGAGCGCAGCCGGAAGTTCAGAGAGAGACTAAAAAGAGATATACTACGTTTTGAGGGAGCCAGAAAGAAAGATAGGGAGCGAAAAAGAAAAGCAAGGAAGAAGCAAAAGGAAGAAATGTCTGAGGCAGAAAAAGAGATAGCTCGAATGAAAAAAAGGGATGAGATGAGAAAGTACAGACAAAAAAAGAAAGAGATTGATGAGTTGAGCCTATTGAAAAAGGAGGGAGGAAAAAAGTCTGCGAGGAAGAAGAAGGCCAGGCAGGCATCCAGAAAAAGATGGGAGAAAATCTAACAGGAAAAGCACAGAAAAGAGCGAAAGAAACTAATGGTAAAGAACTGGAGAATGAGACTCAAGCTGAAAGATCCAGGGGAGGGAACAAGCAAAGGCATTTCCTCATACTGGGCTACTTATAGAGCCTCTTTATAGGCAAAGAAAACTCTCCCAAAAACACCACAGAAAAGGGCAGCAGTCCTGGAAAAACTCTGCCAATCTTCACCAAGAACAGCAACTATTTTGGAGCGTAAAGGAATCCTGAAGCCCTCATCTTGTAAATCTCTTGATATGGGAGCTAAACTCAAAAGCCCAGGGGAAGAAAGCAAAGAACCCCCCTTCCCATATCTTTATAGCTGAGGTAAATACATGAATAAAATATAAAATGTATGAAATCGTATGTGTCAGGCACGAAATGTGGTAATCGTAATTTGTAAATGTATATTAAATGTTAAAAATACTCTTAATACTATGAAGAAATCAAGCCATGATGAACTGGTAATATACCCTGTCTGTAACAGATTTTATATTTACTCAGCAAAATGCTTTAAGAATTCTGATAAGTCCTTTAAAACTACCATGTCCAAGTTGCACTTAAATAAAAAACAAGTAAAATTCCATTATGTGTATTCATTTATATTTATATTGTTAATTAGATATATCATTGAAATGAAATATTTTGCTGTTTGTATATTATACACTATGTCACAACCAATTCTGTTTTACCTTTAGGTCCTGGAAGACCATGAGGATGATATGCTGGTATCATTCATGGTAAAGACAGGGGACCTTTACTATTGGCCAGAACCACCTGATATTGCCTTACAGGCAAAACAAGACATTGTTTGTCAATTTATTCTCCTGAATTGGTCAATGAAAGGGCACAATTTAGATTCGCCAAAAGTGACTTTACATACATTAAAGAGTGCTTGGCAAACCAGAAGGCTGCGGTGTATATCAAATAGACTGACAATGTAGGACCGTCAAATATTTGCAATATAGTATTATCATGATCATATATGTGATAATTCACTGTGTAAGATACAAGCACAAGTGAAAATTTTGTAATAAAGACAATTTCTATTTTGTATAGTTTTTCCTTAGATTTTATGTAATTCTATACAATTCTATATTGTATTCATGCAATGTATACCTTTTTGTTATTGTAAGCTACAGTTTAAAGCAAGATATAGATCATCCAATTTCATTTCATTCACTTTTTCAATATTTGGTAAAAATGGTAGTGTCCGCAACATGTAAACATTGATAACAATCCATATATCTTTTCAATGTAAGAAGAAATATCTTATTAGTGCATTGTGATATCAATTCTGTAAATCAAAGAAAGAATGAAGACTGAACTTTAATGTGAAAAGGTGAAATCTTAATTCAAAAGTACAACTTTGCCAAAAGCGGTTCTTTCTATGACCAATTAAGAGGTCATTACCTGTAATTCTATTTGTTCTGCCAATATGCTCAAGTAATTTGGCTAAAAAGATATGTTTTTTCTATTTATGTTATTGCTCTGTCAATAAAACAATTTTCAAATACACCATGTGCCTGTTGTAGTGTCCGCAACAAAAAGGGGTTGCTTTCCTTATTGTTATGGGAGTAAAATATGGATGCACATTGAATGATTCACTTGTTAAATCTGTTAGATAACATATCAAAGACATAAGTCATGGCTACTTTAGCCCTGAATTTGCAAGTATTTTATCTGTATGATAGTTGAAAGTAAAGTAAATTTCTGTGAACAAAATGGTCAGCAAAAGTGAAAAATCTCCTGATTTTGTTCATGTGGATAGCACAAATACTAAAGATCTCTGGAACCTTGACTCTATTTAAACTTATCACATATATCCATAAAAGTTGACCAAAAGTTGTATTCTTTGCAAGCTGTTCACCTGAGTCCTGAAATGGCCATAAGAATATAAGACCAATGGAAATGAAGTGTCCGCAACGGTGAAATTTTCAAGCAAAAGGTACTGACATACCATTGACTGCAACTTTTTAACCGTGATAGATAACTTCAGGAAACTTCAGGATCTTATGGGGAAGGGTTTGGGCAAAACATTAAGAACATTACTTTTGCTCCATGATGACCTTCATTTTTTGATGGTAGTGCAAATTTAGTGACACCCTGATTGAGGCTAACCCGTCAATAGGCTATTTGTAGATACAATTTATCTTTTTTCAAGAAACTTAAAAAATAATCTATCTTATGAAATTGCAATCGATCATCAAAATCAGAGGTTGAATGAGCGATTAATCGGACATTCCCTAGTAACGGGCCAATGAAACTTGGAAATGTGTATAGGAATAATCCCTTCTCTCCTCAAATAGATTCAAGGGGTCTTTAACCCATTAACGCTCACAACGGCCAAAAGCAGCCTTACAATTTCAATGAAATTCTGCAGGTGGAAGCATAGTAAGGGAAACATTTGAAGGAGAAATGTCAATCCAAACATTACCTACAACTCCCCTTCAAATGTTTTGTAAAACCATTCTCAATTCCAAAGTTAATCTCAAAAGTATCAAAGATCCAGACGA
Organism: Maea johnstoni; assembly: GCA_963942565.1. Taxonomy (NCBI): domain Eukaryota; kingdom Metazoa; phylum Annelida; class Polychaeta; order Spionida; family Magelonidae; genus Maea; species Maea johnstoni. The sequence goes on along the minus strand of OZ012695.1, from coordinate 4,116,984 downwards.
CAATTGCTGGAGGAACTCTTAATCATTTGGGTTAAGATGCAGAAGCAATATTGACGGCCCTCCACAATATCACACATTTATATAGCGACCATGCCAACCGACTAGGGGGGATCCAGCAGAAACAGTATGGTATGCTGTCGGTACCAATGAAAGGGTATGTTATTTTAACAATACTGTTAAAGGTACTTCATTGCATTCAGGCGAATGCAACCCAATGCTTTGATATTTTACTGTCACATTCTCCACTCCGTTGGTAATTTGAGTATTTATCTTTTTGTGATTGTAATGCAGAGCTAGTAGTGATTTGAGCAGGGTCTGTTAATCCCTGGGGCTAATAGCTTTACCAAGCCACCTGAAAATTCACAAATGCATGGATTTGTGGGATAAGTTATGATCAACATTTCTCCGTCAATTATTACTCCAAATCATCTCCTCATCAGAGAGGTATTACTGTAAGGCCTAAACAATGTTTGTTTCCTATTACATGCTAGGAAAAAATAGGGTACTGTAGGTTGGTAGGGAATATATTTTATTTTATCATTTTTTTTCTTTCCTCCATGCTGCATTAGATGTAAATGTAAAGCAAAATAGCAGCATCTAAAGTAATGGGGTATCTAGTTCTATTTAGATCCACTGAACTAGTATTATATGCTGATATTTTATGTTTTCTTTTTTCTTTTTTTCAATTTCTTTTGTATGCCATGCATGGAATATGAAGCAATCACAACTTCTAACCTTATTTTGATAAAAAAGAATATTTTGTGCAATAAAAAGATTAGGGTAGAGCCAAAAAATTAGGGTTGGTAGGGTAATAGGAAAAGAACATCTTTTCTTATATTGGTAATTTGAGTATTCATCAATTTGTGATGGTAATGCTGGTGATTTGGGTAGGGGTAGTTTATCACTTAAGCCACCTGCAAATTCACAAATGCATGGATTTGTGGGATAAGTTATGATCAAAATTTCTCTGTCAATTATTTTCCTAATCAGAGAGATATCACTACAATAATCAGGCGTTTTGGAATCATCTCCTCATCAAAGAGATATATTACTATAATCGGCGTTTTTGGAGCGAGAAGAAGAAATATGGAAATTTGTGCATGGACCATATCAATTCAGCGCGCTAGGGTCGTTAGCATTTTTGAGTCTTCCCAAGAATCAAGTTCCATCGTTGAATATTCATAACTGTTAATTCCAGTTCTCAATTCACGGTCACTGAGGATATCAAAATTCATTTATCAGTAACCGTGCCTATCAATGCCTATCACATGTCGTTGATTATATTCAGAATGCACAAAATGATAAGTTTTATATTAATCAATTGAAAATAAAGCTACTATTGCAATGATATGACCAGCAATACTGTAAAACCAAAAAGTTCATATTTTGAAATTGGTGCAAAATCTGCAATTACTCGTTCAAATATTTACCCAAAAAGGTACAGGTGAACTTGGATATGACGGACTCAATGGGACCAGGAAAATTGGTCCGTCATATGCAAAATCCGTCGTATACATATGACGAATAATTGATATGCATTGGACTGGGACCAAGCATATCGTCCGTCATATGCAAAAATCTGTCATACAGTGGTCCGTCATATCCAAGTTCACCTGTATATTTATCGTACTTTTGGAAAGTTCATATTTTTAAGTTCATATTTTGGAATTGATGCAAATCTGCTATTTTGGACATACATGCCAACTTCATTTTGTGGTTTTGTCACATTACATACGTATATTGCATGCATTTAACCCATTAATGCTCACAGCGGCCAAAACAACCTGATAATTTTAATAAAATCCAGCATAAAAAGCCATAGTCAGGAAAATATTTGATGGAGAAATGTCAGTTAGAATATCACCAACAACTTTCCCTGAAATATTCTGTCAAACCATTCTCAATTTCAAATTTATTGTCAAAAGTATCAAAGTTCCAGACGACTATTTCCAGAGGAACTCTTAAGCATCAATGGGCTAGATAAGGCTGTTTCTTTTCATTAATTCCATTCTATTATTTACCACTTGTACAACTACATGTACTTCCAGATAAGCCTTCCATCCAAATGTTAAGTACACCCAAGACCCACTGCTTTTCTAAACCCTTCCAATGCTGAGGCTACTTTCGCCCAAAGCACAAAGATGCACATATTTTTGAAAACCATCTAAACCCTGTCATGTTGGTATTCATTAGAAAGCTCTTGCTGAGTACTCTCAGATGAGTGCCCATATGCCAGGGTTTCAGTCATTTTTCAGCTTTTTCGCATCATTTTGTGTTGGCAAAATTAGCCACCATCAGAATAAGGGTTGTCATCAAATGTATCATAGATCCAGATGACAATTTTGCAAAGAAAAACTTTAATGGGTTAATAAATTAAGGCTGTTCCTCATCAATAACCTTAATGTTTACCTTAAGCTGCATTGCACTCCAAGATAAGACTTCAGTCAAAATGTTAAGTACACCCCAGACCCTTTTCTTTTCTTCAAGAAATTTGCTAATTACAAATAGAACAAAGGGCTCACAGGTAAAAAAAAAATCAATAAACCATTCTTTTTATTACAACTTTTCCTTCACAAAATTCTACTCTATCGCGGTGTTCATCTTTGTAAGTTCCCATGAAAGAAAGACCAATTTCTCAAGTGCGATCCCAAGAGTTTTCTGTGAATTAGATCTCAATATAATATTAATAAGAAGGGAAGCGTAAACCCACGATATTCCTTTTACGCTCCGAGATTTTATATTCTCGTAAAATCATTCATGTTGAGGAATGCTATAAACCTCAGTTATTATGCTTTACAAGGGAAATATAGCATACTTAATCGGATGAATTATACGCGGTTAGAGAGCGCCGGAGCTCCGCATGGTCATTGCACAATAATGACCTGGAAAGGCTATAGATAACGCGATTTCTCAGTGGGGAACACGCTGGTCTAAATATTCAGGGGCCACTAATTGTCAAACTGAGATATCACCTAGGACAAAACTAAACATTTCCCACCATATCCTAGGGTTGTGTTTAGAGATAGATACCTATAAGAACGTTACAGTATCCGTACCAATGAAACGGTACAGCATTAGTTAGCTTAGTCCAAGCTGAAACATGTTTAAAGATTTTACTTTGAGAGACGGTCAGACATGTATTCTACTTTTAATGGGACTTTAATAAGATAGTCTCATGGGGTCTAAAAGACAATGCCGAATGGTGTCTAGTCTTAAAGCCAACACATGATCACAGTTTTACTCTGAGAGACCTTCAGAATAGTATTCCATATTTAGTGAGTTTGAAATTTCTTTGAACAGTCTCATGGGTTCTTAAAGACAATGGTGCCTCGTCTTAAAGCCAACACATGGTTATAGGCCAGACCTGCTGTGACAAATGACTAGAGACAGCTTAACCCATTAATGCTCACAGCAGTCAAAACTGCCTGACGATTTTGATAAAATCTTGCAGGCAAAAGCCAAGTTGGAAAAATATTTGAAGGAGGAATGTTATTCAGAATAATACTTACAACTCTCCTTCAAATATTTTGTAAAATCTTTCAGAATTCAAAAGTTATCATCAAAAGTATCATAGATCCAGACAAAAATTTCAAGCAAATCTCTTAAGCATTAATGGGTTAAGGTATTTGGTTTATAGTCTTGTAAAGCTAAGCCAATAAGAGACATTACCTGACGCTTACTTCTGACTTTTATTCCCCTTTTAGCGAGTTTTAGTGAGTTAAAAAGGACGTCTCTGGGGGTCTTAAAAACAATTATGGTGCCTAGTCTTAAAGACAATGGTGCCTAGTCTAAAAGACAATGGTGCCTAGTCTAAGACGAATCCTTTGGAAACTGGAGTACTTGGCAAAAATCTGACTTGTGTTCCACTAAGACTTTAATGAGTTTGAACTTTCTTTGAACAGTCTCGTGAGGTTCTTAAAGACAATGGTGCCTCGTCTTAAAGATGACACATGGTCAAAGACCAGTCACACCATGACAAATGACTAGAGACAACTAAGGCAATAAGGGACCCCGCCAGACGCTTACTTCAGACTTGTATTTCCCTTTTAGTGAGGTTGAACTTATATAGGACGGTCTCGTGGGGTCTTAATTAAAGACAATGGTGCCTAATCTTAAAGCCGTAGCATGGTCAAAATTTTACTGAAGAGACCCTCAGACTTATATTCCATTTTTAGTGAGTTAGAACCTTCATAAGAAAGTCCCACGGGTTCTTAAAGACATTAGTACCTAGTCTTAAAGACGACACATGGTCAAAGACCAGACTCTCCGTGACAAACAACTAGAGACAGCTAAGTCAATAAAAGACAGCGCCAGACGCTAACTTCTTCACTGTCACTCATAGAGTACCCAGTTGGTTTGACAATTATGGAAACGGTTTCTCAACACCACGAAGCATGAAGTCTCTAATAAAGTAGAACGTCCAGGAGGAGTCAATTACAGGATCCTTCAGAACAGATGTTTTCTAACTCGGTAATTCCCAGAATACCTTATTGGTCAGATTATGCAAATACCATAAATAGCGTTTTGGTTCAATTGAATTGCATTGCATGCAACGCATATTAACCTTTACGCTGCTAGTGGCTAATTCGGCCAATACAAAAGGATGCAAAAATATGAAAAATGACTGCAACCCTGGCATATGGGTACTCATCTGAGAGTACTCATCAAGAACTATCCAATGAATACCAACATGACAGGGTTTAGATGGTTTTCAAAGATTTTTGCGTCCTTGTGCTTTGGACGAAAGTAGCATTGAGCATTGGAAGGGTTATTAACTCAGTGATTCCCAGAATACCTTAGTGGTCAGATTATGCAAATAACATAAATACCATTTATGGTTCAATTCATGCAATGCATGCAGGGAATATTTATCAACCATTAAGGTCTAAAAAAATTGTTTGTTTCCTGTAACAGTCAAAAAAAACAAGGTAAGAAGGTAGGTCAAAAATATTTTTTGGATTTTATTTTTCAAACAACACATCTTTATGAAAAAAATAGGGTAGGTAGGTAGGTAGGTAGGTAGGTACAAAACATTTTTTTGGATTATTTATTTTTCAAACAGCATATTTCATGGCAGCTGTAGTTGTAATGCAGTTGTCTAATCCTGTATTTATTTTTGATTGGAAGTTGAAAGGGCAGAAAAAACATCAGGTAGGGATTTTTTTGAGTAAAATCTTATATGCAAAATACTCAAAACTATGTATTTATATATTATAATAAGGCATAATATCCTTATACAATCCCTAGGGAATTATACTGAGGTGAACAAATTTAATTTTTTGCTTGAAATTGAGATTTTGAGACTAGCCATTTTGCCTAAAGCAGGCACGAATGAGGGAAATTATCATTATATGCTGATAACTAATAAATCTTAGTACTTCAGGCAAGAATGAAACAGCTTATAAAACCTAATTAGTGCAAAATATTCAAGAGGAAATGTTTCATCAATTAAACAAATTGTAATGATTATTAACTGAAAATTCAAGCAGGATCAGCAATACACAATCATAAATATTAATTAGATATTAGTATTTACATTCTTGAATGTATTAAATTACATTTGCTGGGAGCCATTTTAACCCTTATGCTGCTGGTGGCTAATTTTGCCAATACAAAATAATGCAAAAAATCTGAAAAATCACCGAAACCCTGGCAAATGGGTACTCATCTGAGAGTACTCGGTGAGAGCTTTCCAATGAGTACCAACAAGACAGGGTTTAGAGGGTTTTCAAAGATTTTTGTATTCTTGTACAGCATTGGAAGGGTTAAAGAGTAATGAACCGTACATTGCACGTAAATTATGAGTGGACACAGTTATGTGCAAACATCCATGGGAACAAATTCATCTTTTAATAATGAATTTCAAAAGCTTGAAGTTTTTAACCCTTTGAATCTCAAAATTTATATGCCATATGAAAATCATGTTAGTACTTTCAATATTATCAGTAAATGTCATGGAAAATTATAGTTTAAAAAACGTGAAAAACTGCGTTTGAATATTTTCTTTTCATTATGCAATTTTTAAGTTCTATTTTTAAAAACATGTACATCTGGAAAATGTTACAGAAAATACTCATATAAAACCCTTAAAATTGCATTTTGAGGAACTTTCATTGGAAATATTTTTATTCTTTCAATTTCAGTTTTCAACAGTTGTATTTATACATCTTATTCATTTTTTTGTTTTTACAATTAAATTCTAATTATTTAAATTTTTCATTTGCATTGTACATCTATTAGAATCATTTATTTTCTTATGATAAAAGCATTATCTATATATTTATTTATTTTTTTGCATTTTTGCGATACATTTATATTGATTTTTTACTACTGGGAACCAAGTGGTGGCCAAATTAGTTCACATTTATCTCACCAGGTGAATATAGGACTTAGTTTGAGTATGGCAAAAATTGGAGAGATAGGACCATGTGGTGCAATCTATTAACTGATGCTGGTACTACACCACTCTACTTGGCCAACACAGAAGGGAATGTCAACTTTTTTTAAGGACTAGGAGCCTAGGCTATAGGGGTGTTTGTCTGAAACATTACAAAATCATCAAATAAATTACACCTATACACCCATTAGCTAATTAACCATCAAAGGAGGTGGAATGTGAAATAGCAGAATGTGCCTGGGTTTTAATCATTTTCAGTTTTTTTGCATCATTTTGTATTGGCCAAATTAGCCACCACCAGCATAAAGGTTAAGATCAAGTCCCTGCTATTCAGCAGTCAGAATTTCTTCTTCAAAAGTTCGCTGTTATTTCCCTTAGAGTGCAAAATCATAATAAAAACCAGTTGTGGTCTCATATTTCTTGACAAAAGCCCTTTAGTGTTTGGCATGCCAAGAAGTGAAGAACGCGTTTTTTTTACCTAAGGCCCTATTTTATTTGCCCTGTCCATCAAAGACAAGCAGATTCATGCCATATATGGCAAAATAATTTTTAGCTGATCTAGGAAAGCGAGATGTTTTTATCACCAAAGTCTGTATTCTGTTTGCCCTGTCCTTCAAAGACAAGTAGATTCATGCCATGTATGGCAAAACAATTTTTAGCTGATAAGCAGTAGGAAAAAGAGACGCGTTAATTATCTCCAAAGTCAGTATTCTGTTTGCCCTGTCCTTCAAAAGAGGAGCAGTTTCGTGTCATATACGGAAAAACAATTTTTAGCAGATCTATGAAAAAGAAATGCGTTTATCACCAAAGTTGGTACTCTGTTTGCCCTGTCCTTCAAAGATGCGTAGATTCATTCCAAATATGGCAAAACAATTTTAGCTGATCTTGGAAAAAGAGAGGTGTTTTTCACCAAAGTCTGTATTCTGTTTGCCCTGTCCTTCAAAGATGAGCAGATTCATGCCATATATGGTAAAACAATTTTTATCTAATATTTCAACCACTGATAACAAGATTTTCCCATGTCTGGTCACCCTCTTGTGTCTGGAGATCTCCTGGATAAGTGTCTTCAGAAAATAACTATAGAACTTCAGTACCCGCATTTAATTCCTGCACTAAATTCTTGGGCAGCTGGGGCATATTACATGACTGCACACCCCATTGCCATCCAGTTCTATTGGGTATGACCCTGACCTCACATTACTGACCATAGCTTTGATTCGCAAGGTACATGGGTCATTGTGTGCTTGTCTTATTTTTGACATGTTATCAATAGGTGACTGTACAATCAAGCACTAGCAGTCGTCCCTTCAACTGGTGCAGGAATTAAATACCTATACTGTATGCATGAATTCACAAAATAGTCAAAAAGATATTCAAAGATATATGTTGATTAACCTATTAATGCTTAAGAGTTACTTTTGAAATTGTCGTCTGGGTCTTTGACATTTTTGACAATAACTCATTTGAAGGAGAGTTGTTGGTAATATTCTAATGTACATTTCCCCTTCAAATATTTCCTGAAACATGCTTTTGGCTAAAAGATTTCATCAAAATCATCAGGCTGTTTTGGCTGCTGTGAGCATTAATGGGTTAAAGTATTTCTTCTTTCAGAGCATGACACTAACCTTCATTGTGCACTAACACCTGCCAGGGTAAATTGGAATTGGAAATCTACGCCCCCAAACCAAAACCCACTACCTCAAATCAAGATCCCACTTCCCCTTATGTTTATGATTGTGTCTATGTATAGATTAGACTGGCTACAAGTCTGTGTTATCTGGCTCTTTCCTTTAAGTCTCAATGATCTTACGGAGTTGATTTCACACAAGGTTTAGTTCTGAATAAATCCTCAAGGGGGACACACTTGAGCTGTAGTATGTAACAGTTTCAAACTGCAACTTCTGAAAACTGTGCTGCCATCTATAGGTTGAGAGAGACATCACACAGTAACACATATCCTGTAGTGGTGGCAGCTTGGCATTAATCCTTATGCTGCTGGTGGCTAATTTGGCCAATACAAAATGAAGCAAAAAACGTGAAAAATGGCTGAAACCCTGGCATTTGGGTACTCATCTGAGAGTACTCAGGGAGAGCTATCCAATGAATACCAACATGACAGGGTCTCGATGTTTTTCAAAAATCTTTGTGATCTTGTGCTTTGGACATAAGTAGCCTTAGCATTGGAAGAGTTAAACCTAACTCAGCCTGTCAGAACCAGGCTATGTAAAGCTATAGGGAAGATCAAGACCAATGAACCACAGGTACATTGGGAATACCAATAGACTTAAATTGTTCTTGATAGACTAGCACCAGCCTAAGAAACATTTACCTTTGATGAAAGACCAGGACTGTAAGCATAAAAGGGTTAACCCATACACACCCTGAGTTCCACTCGAAGGTATCGTCTGCTACTCTCACATTTTTGAAAATAACTATGGAAAAAAAGCAAAAGATCACAAAATATTTGAGGAAGATTTGTTGTTTGGCTTCTGTTTAACGTTTCTCCTTCAAATATTTTTGCTAAAAATGCTTTTGTTGGAAAAAAATATTATCAAATTTTTCAGTATTTCTGTTTAAGCCGCACTGTAATGGAATGTAGGCAGACTGCCAGATCTTTATAAAAAATATAAAAAGGAACTGTCTTTATATATGGGGACAATGTTTCATATTTAAAGCAGGATAAGATTATAATCTATTGGAGAATTATTATCATACTTTACACGGCAAAACCTATTATTTTTCAGCTAAAACCTAATATTGTAGCAGTGTCTGGAACGTGTCTGCCCTTATCAGATTTCGAGCACACAGATAAACAGTAACTTATGCCAGCAAAGATCTCAGAAGGTTAATAATATAAATATATATAGACCTGGGAAATTTAAAATGGCCAGGCCTGCATTGAGAAATTTATTTGCACCTAGAGTGCACACATGGTCTGATAATTCTGAGCGTATCTTGTCAAGTAGAGTACAAATTAGGGAAAGTAATCTAAGAGGGATTTTAAAATCCTGTGTATAAATATATATATATATATATATATATATATATATATATATATATATATATATATATATATATATATATATATATATATATATATGTATATATATATATATATATATATATATATATATATATATGTATATATATATATATATATATATATATATATATATATATATTTATTTATTTTTATATATATATATATATATATATATATATATATATATATATATATATATATATATATATATATATATATATATATATATATGGGCAGTTAGGTGGTGAGTGAGGCTACTAGGTTCAGTTCTAGGAGCTCCAAGAAATTAGATAGCTTTAAGTGTTTCCTTACCACTGGACCTGTCAGACAGACAGCAAATGTTTTTGTTGGTCCTGATTATATGTTCATCGTAGAAAAAAATATCTCTTTTTGAAATTTACTGCAGTTTTGTAATATTTACCTTTGCGCCTGATCGATTGGGCGTAGTGGAGCTCACCTTAAATGGAGGAATGAATGTGCTATTATCGGAGTGGAACTCCCGTTAAAGGAGGTATGAATGTGCTATTATCGCGAAAGGAGCCGTTTATCACGCTGCCGGTCGCTATCCTGCCAGGGCCACTCGTCAGCCCCTCTCATCTCTTCGGGCGTAATTAACGACGCATCTCCGATTCACACTTGCTCGCTCCCAGCATGCCTTACTGCACCCCAAAGAGGAAGCCATCTTTAATTGATTCTTAAACCCGCGACATTTACCGGCAATAATTGTTCGATGGGAATGGCTTCCATCTTCAAAGACACGTACGCCCGCAATGGCACATTTTCATCTCGGGAGTAATATTGGGGTTACGCCCCTAAGAAAACACGGTGTCAGTCAAAGAAATATTGGGATTCCTACCGAAATTGCTTTCTTACGATTCTCTGGTTCCGGTGAATAAAGCGTTTGTAAAACAATCGAGGTTCCCCGATATTCCGATCATTCAGACATTGGCCGCTGACCGTGTTTGCAGTCGGCATATTACTTCAAGCTTGTGCACGAAAAACAATTGGTTTTCGCATGGACCATTGTCTAAATGCATAGCTAAGCGATTGTTTAGATTACGCAAAATGGCTTGTAGGCTTCCTTTAACCCTTATGCTGCTGGTGGATAATTTTGCCAATACAAAATGATGCAAAAAACCTGAGAAATGACCGAAACCCTGGCAGATGGGTACTCATCTGATAGTACTCAGCGGAGTCCTTGCGACTTGGAAAAGAATTCTTTGGATCTAGGAATCTCGAATTCACAAAGTATTTGAAAGCAAGATGTGCCGAGGCCTAAAATAATGTTTGTTTCCTGTAACCCGACCCTGACAAATTTTTTACTCAAAAAATTCCATACCCTACGATTTTTTCAGCCCTTCTTACACCAAATCAACGTAAAACATCCATGAAACACACATTTTTTGAAAAGAAAATCAAAAAAAAAAGTCCTATTTACCTACTTTTGCACCATTACAGGAAACAAACATTTTTTAGGCCTGGTGTGCAGGGGTTAACCCATTCACACTCAGAAATCCTCTAGAAAGTATTGTCTGCTACTTTCATACTTTTCAAAATAACTTGGGAATTAAGCAAAAGTTTACAAAATAGTTAAAGGAGAGTTGTTGTTTAGCTTCTTATCAACAATTCTCCTTCAAAAGTTTCCAAAAATTGCTTTTGTTAAAAAAGAATTCCAAAATTGTCAGGCCTGTTTTGGCCGCTCTGAGTGTAAATGGGTTAAACTATCTACATCTGAAGCATACAGAATTTGTCTCATATAAAGGAATATCTTGATGGTAAAGGAATATTTTGTGAAACGCTAGACAGAAAAGGTTGTTCGTGCTTTATTTCACCCATTAATGCTTGTGTTCCTCTTGACATTGTTAGCTGGACCTCTGATACTTTTGACAACAACTTGGAAATTAAGAATGACTTTACAATATATTTGAAGGAGAGTAGATGATAATTTCCTAATCAACATTTCTCCATCAAATATTTTCCTGAGTATGCTTTTGCTTGAAATTTTTTGGCAAATTTGTCAGACCACTTTTGGCCGCTGTAAGGCCTAAAAAAAGTTGTTTGTTTCCTGTAACCCTACCCTAACATGTTTTTATTTTTAAAAATCCCTACCCTAAAGTTTTTTCCGCCCTCCCAACTCCCAATCAACGTAAAACATGCATAAAACACACATTTTTGACCAAAAAATAATGTAAAAAAAATATTACTCTACTTAATGAGATACACTCTGAGTTCTCCAACCTTGCATGCACTCAAGATGAAGATTGATTAACAAATTAGCTAATTGGAACTCGAGGACTTCCGCAGACAGTCACCTATAATCAACCTGGGCCTATCTTGATGGCCGTATGATCTAAGGCTTTGCCACTGACTGCTAGCTGTCTCTCACCACTGAGGGCCTGCCCTGATGGCTATGTGGTGTAATACATTGCCACTGACTGCTACCTGTCTCTCACCACTGAGGACCTGCCCTGATGGCTGTGTGGTCTAAGGCTTTGCCACTGACTGCTAGCTGTCTCTCACCACTGAGGGACTGCCCTGATGGCTGAGTGGTCTAAGGCATTACCACTGACTGCTGGCTATCTCTCACCACTGAGGGCCTGCTATGATGGCCGTGTGGTCTAAGGCATTGCCACTGACTGCTAGCTGTTTCTCACCACTGAGGGCCTACCCTGATGCCTTGTGGTCTAAGGCATTGTCACTGGCTGCTAGTTGTCTCTCACCACTGAGGGCCTACCCTGATGCCTTGTGGTCTAAAGCATTGTCACTGACTGCTAGTTGTTTCTCACCACTGAGGGCCTGCCCTGGAGGCTGTGCAGTCTAAGCCATTGCCACTGACTCCTTGCTGTCTCGCAACACTACCAGAGTTCGAATCCCGGTGAGGGCATGTGAGTAAGTAGTCAGTGACTTGGGATTAGGCGGTGGTTTTCATTGAGTTTTCTGGTCTCCTCAACCAGTTGCAACTAGCTAGTCAAACTTAGCCACAATATGGCAGAAAAAGTGAAGCTTAATTGAAGTTCCCAATTCCTATACTCATGCCTATGTCATAGAATCACATTTGGTAGCCTGGTTCTCAGGATGAGTTATTAGGTATCACCCCACAACCACTATATACACTGGGTGATAAGTAGGTTTGATGTCTCTATCAAACTATAGATGGCAGCACAGTTTTCAGGGGTTGTGGTTATCTCAAACACAACTCTAGTATCAGTCCCCATTGAGTATTAACCTTTACGCTGCTGGTGGCTAATTTGGCCAACACAAAATTAAGCAAAAAACCTGAAAAATGACTGAAACCCTGGCAAATGGGTACTCATCTGAGAGTACTCAGTGAGGCCTATCTAATGAATACCAATTTGACAGGATTTAGATGAAATTCAAAAATCTTTGCATCCTTGTGCTTTGGACGAAAGTAGCCTTAGCATTGGAAGGGTTAATACAGAACTAGAACTGGACTGAAATCAACTCACGGTGGATCAGTGAGACTAAGGAAAGAGCCAGTTAAAACTGACTTGTAGCACTAGAGGGTCCCCCTGGAGGGATAATACATAACTAAACCCTGACAGAAATCAACTCCAGATAGATCAGTTAGACCTGAGAGTAGTAGACAGGGAGTGGGCACTGGGCATGCATCATCAAATTTCGCTGCCTCCCACTATGAGTCATAGATAACCTGTGTACCCCAGCCTGGCTGCCTGCTGACCCTATCTCCTTGGCAACCTATCTGACCTAGATAGGATGACATCCCCCAGCCAGCCAGTCAGTCAGGCAACATCCGGCCAGCCTCTTTCTGAAAAAATCACGTGACCAATACTTCCCCAGGCTAAACCGCGTAACCCGAGGCGCAGATGCCGTAGGTGCTAGCATGCAGTGCCTATGGGGTTGCGGATCAAGGTTATGTATTTCTCTGGTTAGACTAAGGAAAGAGCCAATTAACACAGACTTTTAGCACGTCTACAGATTTAGGGGACTGGCTAATTTCTAATCTAACTCCTTCATTAAATCACGCTTTTCTCAGTTCCGGTGGCTGGTGATAGATCAAGGCACCAAGGGTGTATGCCACACTGGTCAGTCAAGAAACTGGGAAAATCTCAATCTGGGCCACCTGGGGAGCAAGTTATGAATTAAATCAGGGTAGACACAGTTTAGAGTTGGTAAAATTTCATGTAACATACTGTAGAATGGCTAATTTTTCTGTGTGACAATTTTCCCTAATTTCTCATTTTTGGGTGTTTCCGTTTCTAATATTTCCGAAAAGGAGGACATATGTTTTTTTCCGTTTTTAAATTTCCCGTTTTATGAAGACCTTTAATTTTAGTATACCAGGTCTAGAGTAAATATTAATGGGTATACCTGCACATGCAGGGCCTTAATTGCAGCAACGAACGTGGCGATGGGACTTAGACATGTACACCCTCCTTTAAAATCAGTGGGGAAGTGGAGGGGGGGGGGGGGGAGGTTAATTGAAATTAAAAATTATGGAAGGGGGGTCACTGGTTGCAGGTGAGGGGAGGGGGGGGGGTCTTCTTGGAATAATAAAAAATCATTGGTGTGTGTGTGTGGGGGGGGGTGCTTCATAGAATAAAAAGATATTGTGTAGGAGGTCTAAATAATGATGCGTTGACTGCTCCCTGCCTTTTTTCTGGAAAAGCCCTTGCTCTAATAATGTACCTTTTTGAACATTAAGATAAAGGTAGATGCTTGCAAATTCAAGTCCATGTGACACTTAATATGCAAATGAGTAAAAGCAGTGATTTTCTTGAAAGGAATTGTTTTAGGCCTTATGTATTATTCCCCTTAAAGTAGAATGGACCCACAGGGCCTAGGATTTTTTATCAAATCAATAAAAATCCAAATTAGATTTTCGGGATCTGTTTTGATGTGCAAGTTTGTGAGGTTTATTAGATTAAGAAGAAAGCCGTCATTTTATATCATTTATGGCAGATTTAGCAGGAAAAGACATGGTATTAAACAGCCGGGGGTCCAGGGAGGGTTGTTAGAAAAATTATGTTACGTGGGTAAAATCATTTGTCTACCGTGTTTTTTCTTTAGGTAATCCATTCTAGATGCCTAAAAATATCCCTGACAAGTTTGTCCCGAAGGCTGGATCTACAATACCTTTGAAAGTTATTTTAAAAGTCAGCACAGGTTCATGAAATAGATTAACAAGATTTTTATGTAGCTTTTGGTTGATGATTCCCCTCCAAATACTATAACCCTTACAATGCTGAAGCTACTTTCGTCAAAAGCACAAGGATTCAAAGATTTTCGAAAACCTTCTAAATCTAATGATGTTGGTATTCAATAAGTACTCTCAGATGAGTACCCATATGCCAGGGTTTAAGTCACTTTTCAGCTTTTTTGCATCATTTTGCATTGGCTAAATTTAAGCCAACAGCAGCATAAGGGTTAGTTAATCCATTCTAAATGCATGAAAATATCCCTGTCAAGTTTTACCTGGATGACTGGATCTACCATACCTGTGAAAGTAATTTCACAAGTAAGCACAGATTCACAAAAAAAAGAATGAAAAGATTTTTAGGTGGCTTTTGGTTGATTACTTCCCTTCAAATATCTTAAGAAAAATGTATCCAGATGAGACTTGTCATGGAAATTACTCGGATCTTAGCACATTGCTTATCTATTTTACCAAGTATCTCTATTAAGTATCACTTTTATACCTTACTTTATAGTCTGTTCATAGTTGACTATTTTTGTCTTTCTCTGTAGACTAAAATGGTCAACTTTAAGCAAAATGTAAAGTTAGGTATAAAAGTATTATTTATTAGAAATACTGGGGAAAAAAGAAAAGTGCTTAAGAATGTAATAATTTGATATTTACCTTACAGACTGATGCAGTTTGGAAATTTCTTTTTCCAAAAAATAACGTTTTTAAAAATTAATAAATTCAAATCAGGTACGCTGTTGACATGCACTGCTTAAAATTAGGTTTGATTTAATTTGAGGGCATAATTTGTACTTGGTTCCATTTTCCTAGATCAATATGAATTTTATACAAGACTGATTAAAATATCATTGCAATTCTATTCTAGATCGCCATGAAAACAATACATAAAAGAAAATTTACAATCTGGTAACTGAATTTGTTTTTCCATTTTGCCCCCAAAAATTGTCAGCAGGATTCACAAAACAACAAACGAATTAGGTTTTGCCTAGATCCCCACTGAAAAAAATGAAGAAAAAGAAAATGTACAATCTGGCAACTGAATTTATTTCTCCGTTTTGCCCAAAAAAGAATTGTCAGCTGGATCCATAACAAACAAAATTGGCTTTGCCAAGATCACCAATGAAAAAAAAAAGAAAAGGCAAAAAGGAAAAAGGAAATGCACAATCTGACAATTTGGCAACTAAATTAATTTTTCCATTACGCCCCCCCCCCCAAAAAATGTCAGCAGGATCCATAACAAACAAAACAAAATTGTTTTTGCCGTATGTGGTTATTCTATTTCCTATTTGTAAAAAGACCCATTTGTACCTCCTATAATATCCTCCACATAACAGTTATCTATTTTGGCTCTTCCGAGGTAAATCATGCATTTTATGCCTAACATAATTTTCCGCTTAATGCACTTTTGTCTATTTTTGTCTGTCTTTCTGCGGCAGATTAGAAGTGACTAGCTCTTATGCATAGTTATCCTCCTGTTAGTATATTAGCCAGTCGGGATATTTCCTTCGTGATCGATAATTATTATTCGCTCGTGGTTCTTTCATTCGGCTACTGAAGTTGACGTCTCTATGACTTGGAGCCAGATTTTCAGGATTTTCCGGGTTTTCTGGGATTACGGCGCCTCGCAGCACAGATTTTACCTGTCAGCCATATTGACAAAGAGGCGACGAAACTCAAATAGAATTTGCTCATTCGTCTACATATCGGCTTAGTTCCCTGACAACTTCTTCAATATCTTCCCACATGAAAGAAGATTTGAAAGGTTTGCTTTTGCTGGGAAAACGAAAGGGGATGTTTTGAATCAAATATTTTGCCATCGCTAACAAGATTTTTGCATTATCTGCCAGATGACTTTTCTGACCTGAGCATGAATGGCACATGAGTTGCTGACATTTATCTCTTTGATTGTAGTTTCATATTCTGGATTGATATCATATTGCATTGCTGACGTCAATTTCTGACATTTTTATTGATATTATTCACCAGTCCCTTTATTTTACACACACACACATATATGTGTATATATGTATATCTATATCTATATCTATATCTATATATATATATAGTTATATACATACACAAACAAAAAAACGCTAACTATTACTATAAAAAAATAAAAAATGATACCACTAGCAGTCTGCTTTGTTGGTATTTTCAGATAACATTTGGCTTAACACTCATCCCATAAAAAATGTGAGTAATTTCTTAAAATGTCAATTTCAAGCATATGAATATTTTTTTTTACCTCAATGTAATTCCTATACGACATTGTATAAAGATGTTATGCCTTATTTCAATAAGTGTCAATATAATGCACTTATGGTTGCAATCTGAGAATTTTCTGGTTTTATTCCTTGATAAATTTGGAGGCCCAACAATTTTACAATTGCCAATTTTTGGAACCCACTTTCTAAATTCTGGCTAAGACTGTGGTGGTTTCCCATTATAGGATTATTACCCTTATGATAGTGGTGGCTAATTTGGCCAATACAAAAGGAGGCAAGAAAACCTGAAAAATTACATATGGGTACTCATCTGAGAGTAAACTCAGTGAAAGCTATCCAATGAATACCAAAATGACAGGTTTTAAAAACGTTTTCAAAAATCATTGCTTTCTTGTGCTTTGGACGAAAGTAGCTTTAGCATTTGAAGGGTAAAAAATAACACCATGGGATTCGCATCACAACACCCGCTATAACCCTTATGCTGCGGGTGGCTTAATATTTACCCAATACAAAATATTGCAAAAACCTGAAAAAACTATTGAAACCCTGGCATATGGGTTCTCATCTTAGAGTAAACTCAGTGAAAGCTATCCAATGAATACCAACATGACAGGGTTTAAATGATTTTCAAAAATCTTTGCTTTCTTGTGCTGTGGACGAAAGTAGCTAGCATTGGAAGGGTTTAAGGCCTAAAAAAAAGTTGTTTGTTTCCTGTAACCTAAACTCTAACAAGTTTTTATTAAAAAAAAAACCTACCCTAAAGTTTTTTCCGCCCTCCCAACTCCCATTCAACGTAAAACATCCATAAAACAAACATTTTTGACCTAAAAAATAATGCAAAAAATAATAAATATAGCAACTTACCTACCCTATCTTTTCTCGGACTGTTACAGGAAACAAACAATTTCTTTTTTTAGGCCTTATAATACCATGAGGGAATTGGGATTTGCATCACGATGCCAGATTTAAGTGTTATCTACAATATTGGCATGTAGACCATGTACTATATAGTGTCAGGGGATACGATTTATACCTTACACAATTGAATTAGAATATATCTCCATTCATAGCATCGAGACCTCTCAAAAGATTAACTCACAAAATGGTATACCTATAATAGAGAAGTACTGTTGTATGGGAATAATGGCTGTAGTATTTCATATGAGTCTAAAAAAAATTTGTGCAACCTACAATATCAGTATGTAGACCATGTATATCGTATCAAGGGATAGAAGTAATACCTCACACAAAATAGAATACATCTCCATTCATAGCGGCAGACCTCTCAATGGCTTACTTCACAAAATGGTATAGAGAAGTACTGTGTATGGGAATAATGGCTAGTATACCATATGGATCTGAAAAATATTTGTGCTCTCTACAATATTGGTATATAGACCAATATCGGTTGCAATTTCATGATCGATAATCAGTTGCAGCCAACCGATCGATTATCGATCATAATCAGTTCATCGCACTTTTGCAGTATTTGGGTACTAGAGGTCTAGAGCCTAATAATAAGTGATAGTCAATGACAACTACTTGCTATTAGCACCTACCTTAACTTCGTTTTGAAGTGTTTTTGGAGCTTAGTTTCATAGCAAGAAAGCTGACAACTTGCCTGTTATTCAGTTCTATATTTTGCCACTAGGTGTCACCCTTTCCGATTATTATCGATTGCCAGTTTCGTAATCGATTAATCAGTAAAAGAGATGCAAACGATCGATTATCGATTATAATCGATGATCGTCCCAACACTAATAGACCATGTATATAGTATCAGGGGATAGTCGATTAATACCTCACACAACATAGAATATATCAGCATTTATAGTGTCAGATCTTGTTTCAAGAGCTCTCTTCACAAAATGGAACATAGAGAAGTACTGTTGTATGGGAATAATGCCTAGTATTTCATATGGATCTGAAGAATGTTTGCATTCATATCAGACCATGTTTTGAGCACTCTCAACAAAAAAAGTATGCAGGAGGGCAATATTGTACTTATATAAATTGGTTAATATGTCACATGAGGCTCAGAGCAATATTTGTCAAACAACTGGTATGCAGATCATGAATGATTTAAGACAAAACTCTGCAGCCTTCTACGTGCCAAAACTGTATCACAAAGTAGTAGTAGTAGTAGTAGTAGTAGTAGTAGTAGTAGTAGTAGTAGTAGTAGTAGTAGTAGTAGTAGTAGTAGTAGTAGTAGCAGCAGTTGTAGTAGTTTTAGTAGCTGTTAGGCCTTTAGGCATTAAAAAAAATTATATGTTCATTTAATCCTTACCCTAACAGGTTTTTACTCAGAAACTATTTCCAACTCCCAATCAACATAAAACATGCATGAAAAAAATATATTTTGAAAAAAAAAATAACCTGAAAAAAATTGAGAACATTACAGGAAACAAACAATTATTCAATAGTAATAGCAGCAGCAACAGTGGCAGTAGTAGTAGTAGTAGTAGTAGTAGTAGTAGCAGTAGCAGTAGCAGTAGTAGTAGTAGTAGTAGTAGTAGTAGTAGTAATAGTAGTAGTAGTAGTAATATTAGTAGTAGTAGAAGTAGTAGTAGTAGCAGCAGCAGCAGTAGTTGTAATTTGGTAGTTGTAGCAGTAGTAAAGATATATGGTTAACATGTCGTGCGAGTCTTGAAATATCTACATCTGTGCCAAAACACCTGCTTCCAGCACTCAATCTTAACTGACTGTCACGTCGAAAGACTTTGATATAACGGAAAATGATGAATATGTCACATGAAAAAGATTTGTCAGATCCCCAGGTACTGAGATAATGAATGTTTAATACCAGACTGTAATGTTTGAGCACTGCTCAATAACAAAATGATGTCAGTTAATCTCAATTGTTCTAGAAGTAGTAGTAGTAGTAGTAGTAGTAGTTGTAGTAGTAGTAGTAGTAGTAGTAGTAGTTGTAGTAGTAGTTAGTAGTAGTAGTAGTAGTAGTAGTAGTAGTAGTAGTAGTAGTAGTAGTAGTAGTAGTAGTAGTAGTAGTAGTAGTAGTAGTTGTAGTAGTAGTAGTAGTAGTAATAGTAGTAGTAGTAGTAGTAGTGGCAGTAGTAGTAGTAGTTAGTAGTAGTAGTAGTAGTAGTAGTAGTAGTAGTAGTAGTAGTAGTAGTAGTAGTAGTAGTAGTAGTAGTAGTAGTAGCAGCAGTAGTAGTAGTAGTAGTAGTAGTAGTAGTAGTAGTAGCAGTAGTAGTAGTAGTAGTAGTAGTAGTAGTACTAGCAGAAGTAGTAGCAGCAGCAGCAGTAGAAGCAGCAGTAGTAGTACTAGTAGTACTAGTAGTAGTACTAGTAGTTGCAGTTGTAGTAGTGGTAGTATAAGTAGTGGCAGCAGCAGCAGTAGAAGCAGCAGTAGCAGCAGCAGTAGTAGTAGTAGTAGCAGTAGTAGTAATAGTAGTAGTAGTAGTAGTAGTACTAGCTGTAACCCCTAAAAAGGTTATTTGTTTCCTGTAACCTGCCCCTAACAACTTTTTACTTGTCAGAAAAATCATTACCCTAGATTTTCTGCACTTCCAACTCCCAATCAACATAAAACAGGCATAAAACAAATACTTTTTGAAAAATAAAATCATCCAAATAAAATCTATATCTTTCCTACTTATCTACCCATTTAAATTTAAAACATTACAGGAAACAAACAAAAATGTTTTGTGGCCTTAGCTAATAGCCGTAGGGATGTATATGTTTGATATGTTACATGAGCCAGAGTATTTTTCAGAATTATTATCAGACCACAGAGGGGAACTGAGATCATGAATGATTTAAGGCAATACTGTTGTGTGAGCTCTTCTTCTTACAAAACCATTTTAACCCTTATGCTGCTGGTGGCTTATTTTGCCAATACAAAATGATGCGAAAAATCTATAGAATCAACTGAAACCCTAGCACATGGGTACTCATCTGAGAGTACTGTGAGAGCTATCCAATGAATACCAACTTGACAGGGTTTAGACAGTTTTCAAAAATCTTTGCGTCCTTGTGCTTTGGGCGAAAGTAGCCTCAGTATTGGAAGGGTTAAGAAGTCTAGCAAAACCAATTGTCGCGCGAGTCTGAGGAATTTTTGTATTCATGTCGCACGTTCCACCTCCATATTGAGATCATGAATGATTAAAGGCAAGGCTGTGGTGTTTTAAGGCTTCTCATTTACAGAGTGGTGTCTAGTGGTGATGGTTGTACCTATAGAAGTAGAGGTGGTAGTAGTAGTAGTAGTAGTAGTAGTAGTAGTAGTAGTAGTAGTAGTAGTAGTAGTTGTTGTTGCCCCCCCCCCCAACCCATTAAAATCTCCCCCCCCCCCCAACCCTCATGGGAATATTTCCTAGGGAAATCTCCCCCAATCTGAATATCTGCCCCCACTCGAGGAACATTTTCCTAGGATAGAATAATAATAAGAAGAATCATTCTGGTTCTTGCTTCAAAATGGGGAAAATGCTTTCATTCAATATTGCATCTCAATGTTGCAATATTGCTCATTTGCACCTGAGGTATTACAAGAGTAATTAATTTCTGTAATGGTGACATTTAGTCTGAGAAAATATGCCTTAGATGGAAGATGAGACTGGTGTTTTTAAAAAACTGTGTCAAGAAGTCTTATCTGCACCTGAGGTACATGCACTACTAGGGGACTGGGGATTTTAAGATGGTTCCCATTGAGTACTATTGTTGTTAACCCTCTAACGCTTGCAGCGGCCAAAAGCAGCCTGACAATTTTGATGATATCTTGTAGGAAAGAGCATTGTTAGGAAAGAAATTGCCGGAGAAATTTTAATCAAAATATTACCAACAACTCTCCTTCAAATATTTTGTAAAATAATTCTCAATTTCAAAATTATTGTCAAAAGTATCATAGATCCAGACGTCGATTTTTGGAGGAACTCTTAAGCATTAATGGGTTTACTGTAGTAATGGTGAGTCTGGCGTTCCAGTCGACACGGAATCCGTGTCAAGGATTCTCATTATTTTACCTGTCATAACAGGTATACTGAGACAGGTTCTTAATCATGTGTAGTGAACAATATTGTTTCTGTTTTTGTAGCAGTAGCGAGTCTAAGAGACATTTGCATTTGATCAAAGAAAAGACTGGCGTTTGACAAATTTGCGTCAAGAAGTCTCATTTCTACCTGTAACAGAAGGTACCATATTATTTGATAATAATAATAATAATAATAATAATAATAATAATAATAATAATAATAATAAAAATAAAAGTAATAGTAATAATCATATGATAATAATAACAATAATAATAATAATAATAATAATAATAATAATAATAATAATAATAATAATAATAATAACAATAATAATGATAACAATAATGATAATAATAATAATACATGTAATAATAATAATTATTATTATAATAATAATAATAATAATAATAAAAAAATAAAATTAATAATAATGATAATAATAATAATAATTTTTATTTCACGAGGGTAACACAGTCAAATACAGAATTTGATTTTGCTTAGGCCCTCAGATTTACGGATTATACCTGTCATGCTTCAGGCCACCAGGGAATTGTGGTTAGTCTGAGAAATATTTACATTTCTTTGAAGATAAGACAATGACATTTTTCAAATTTGTGTCAAGATGTCTCATTTTTACCTGTAGTACTTAGTAGGTATGAAGATAGACGGTTAACTCATGTATAGGGAACTTTGTTGTTATAGCAATATCTGCCTTTGATTGATGTGAAGATTATTAACGCTCACAGCGGCCAAAAACAGCCTGACAATTTTGATGAAATCTTTCAGGCTAAAGCAGACTTGGCAAAGTTTTTTAGGGAGAAATGTTCATCGGACCATTATCCACAACTCTCCTTCAAATATTCTGTAAAATTATTCTCAATTCAAACGTTATCGTCAAATATA
Source organism: Maea johnstoni (assembly GCA_963942565.1). Classification (NCBI taxonomy): domain Eukaryota; kingdom Metazoa; phylum Annelida; class Polychaeta; order Spionida; family Magelonidae; genus Maea; species Maea johnstoni. The sequence continues at coordinate 4,094,246 of OZ012695.1, read as the reverse complement.
TCGTCGATCCAGACGACAATTTCTGGAAGAACTTTTAAGTGTTAATGGGTTAAGAAGTCTCATTTTACCTGTAATATATTACAGGTATGAAGATAGCTGGTTAACTGAGTGTGCATGGTGAATAATATTGTTGTTGCTGCAGCAATATTTGCCGTTGATTTAAGGAAAGATTATAAGGTTTATCAAGAAGTCTCATTTTACTTGATGTAGTGCATAGTATGTGTATGAAGATAGGTGTTTGACTGAGTGTGCGAACAATATTGTTGTATTAATTGCTGACTACACAGTAACGTGTCGGAGCAATGAGTAGCAATGTAGCAGCGTAGCGAAGAGAGGAGGGAGCTGAACTCATGCAGGT
>OZ012695.1:4046388-4088888 GCA_963942565.1 Maea johnstoni | reverse complement strand
TGCTATTTTTTAGGAAAAAAATCCGAAATTGTCACGCCTGTATTGTGAATGGGTTAACCTTTTCAAGCCTGTAGCAGCCAAAACCATCGAAATATTTGATGATATCTCTCAGAAAAATATTTTAAAGAAATGTTTGATTGAGAAATGTTATTTCATGCCTTTAGCAAAAAAAATGCATTCACGCCTACAGCAGCCATAACTGCTTGATTATTAGGGCGATATTTCTCTATCAAAAGCTAGTTTCAAAAGATATTTGAAGGAAACATATTCATCCTTAAGTCATGAACAGTTCTCCTTCAAATATTTTTCCAATATATGCTTTATTCCAAAGTTATTTCCAAAAGTATCAGAGATCCAGACGACACTAGTCCCAGCTAGAGATCTGCCGGCATCAGGGGGTTAATTTCACAGGTGTTACGTACAGCTCAAATACACACAAGGTGAAAACCACTATGAACTGAAAGAAATACAAGAGATCGGCTGACATCAGTAGCTTAACCCATTACACTCAAAACAACCAAAAGCAGCCTCACAATTTTGATGATATTTTGAAGGCAAAAGCAAAGATGAGAAAATATTTGATTGAAAAATGTCTATCAGAACATTGGCTACAACTCTCCTTCAAATATTTTGTAAAATAATTCTTAATTGCAAAGTTATTGTCAAAAGTATAAAATATCCAGACGACAATTTCTGAAGGAATGGGTTAATTTCACCGAGCTCTGAGTTCACAGGTGGTCTGGCACAAATCCGCAATTAGGGTGAAAACCACGATGAAGTGAAAGAAATATAGGAATATTCAACAAAAGTCATATTTTCTCTGCCAAGAATATATGCCCCTTCAGATGATTTTGAGGTATTGCGCTCATTTTCAAGATTTTCCAAAAATAGTTGTTGCACCTGGGAATCGGAAACAGAGCATGGGTCTGCTGCAGTTACAGTGTCGATAATGGACTTACCGTCAGTGTTGAGCAAAACAACAAGAAATATCTATTCCTGACTGAAGACTGACCCCGTTACAATTGAACTAGAATGGCCAGAAGCACAAAGCACAGAAGAAAAACTATCAATCTCCTAAAACTATGTTCTCCCTTGAAAAGTATTTTTGTACTTTGTACCAGGAACGTTAATAAACGTTCCTGTTTGTACCTAGAATTATCATCACTTTTTCTGCCATTTTTAGGCAAAACAACAAGAAATATCTCTTTCTAACTTAAGACTGACCCGATACACTTAAAACTGGAATAGCTGGAAACACAGAGCACAAGAAAAACCTCACAATCTATCAAAGGCAATATTCTCCATTGGAAAGTATTTTTGTACATAGAATTTTCATCACTTCTTCTGCCATTTTAAGGCAAAACAACAAGAAATATCTCTTTCTGACTAAAGACTGACCCTGCTATACTTGAACTAGAATGGCTGAAAACACACACAAAAAAACCTTACAATAACTTGAAACCAGTATTCTCTTTTGGAAAGTATTTTTGTACTTTGTATATAGAATTATCATCACTTTTTCAGCCATTTTAAGGCAAGATTGGCTAAGTGTGCAAGTATGCCTCAACCAATTAATGCTCATTGTGGTCAAAAGCGACCTGACAGTTTTGATAAAATATCTTAAGCAAAAGTATAATTGAAAAAACATTTGAATAGAAAATGTTACTAAGAACACTACCAACAACTCTCCTTCAAATACTTTGGAAAATGATACTTAATTTACAAGACTTTGTCAAAAGTATCTTGGATCCAGACGACAATTTTACATGGAGCTCTTAAGCATTAATAGGTTAAATAGTTATTTTTTCCTTCTGTATGTTTACAACTCAATTTCCATTGATATCCTAAACGCATTGAGACGAAAGTAACAATATCTAAAAGAAAATCAATATTCAAAAAAAACATTTGGATGGAAGGCTCTAGGGTAGTAACTCAATTAAAGTCTTTTTAAAATTTTAACTCAATCAAAATCATTTCACCAAATTCACGTCAGAAGAGAAAGTAACAATATCTAAAAAAAAATCAATATTCAAAAAACATTTGGATGGATAGCTCTAGGGTAGCAACTCAATTAAAGTCTCTTCAATTATTTCCCCCAAATCACTGGTGTAGAGAAATCAATTGTCTACTAATAAGCAGATCAAGATGAATTACTGTATTACATAATTAACTCTCTTAACCCTTATGCTGCTGGTGGCTAATTTGGCCAATACAAAATGATGCAAAAAACCTGGAAAATGACTGAAACCCAGGCAAATGGGTACTCAACTGAGAGTGCACAAGGCAAGAGCTATCAAATGAATACCAACCTGACAGGGCTAGATGGTTTTCTAAAATCTTTGCGTCCTTGTGCTGATGGAAGAAGCCGCAGCAATAGAATTGTTAACCCATTAATGCTTGAGAGTTTCCTATAGAAATTGTTATCTGCATCTATGTTGCACTTTTAATAATAACTTCGGAATTAAGAATGATTTTGAAAAATATTTGAAGGAGTATTGTCAGTGATGTTCTGAATAACATTTTCTCCTTTTTCCAAATGTGCTTCTCCCTGCAAGATTTCATCAAAACTGTAAGGCGGTTTGGTCGCTTTGAGCATTAATGGGTTAACTCATTCAAATGTAGAGAGTATACATGGCCTTTATAATGTGTGTGATACTTAAGAAAGTATATAGAACTAGCATTGAAATGGTCAATAATAATATAATATAAATGATATATAATATATAAATTACGACAAATATAAACTTTTAGAAAGTATATAGAACTAGCATTGAAATGGCCAATAATAATGATTATAATGATATAATACATATGATATATACTTAATAAACTGTGACAAATGTATACTCAAGAAAGTATAATAATAATAATAATAATAATAATAATAATAATAGTAATAATAACAATGATAATAATAATAATAATGATAATAATAATCATAACAATAAAAATAATAAAAATAATATAATTTAATATACATGATAGATAATAAATAAACTGTGACAAATGCATACTCAAAAAGGTATATAGAAGTAAGAACCATTTCAATGGTCACGGAAGAAAGTAAATCTTGGGGATTAATTGAACACACGCCCCTTTCTAGAATAAGACTCCAGAGGGCAATTTTTTCTTGGTTTTGACTGGGAATTAATACCCCCGCCTCATTATAAGCTCATCTCTCAAGTCGCGTATTTGGCCCTGTCAATACTGTGTCTACAGTTTTAGTGTAATGATAATAATAATAATAACAATAACAACAAAAATAATATAATATAATATATATGATATATAATAAATAAACTGTGACAAATATATACTCAAGAAGGTATATAGAAGTAAGAACTAGCATTGAAATGGTCACCAGAGAGAGATCTTGGGGATTAATTGAACACACGCCCCAATCTAGAATAAGACTCCAGAGGGCAATTTTTTCTTGGTTTTGACTGGGAATTAATACCCCCGCCTCATTATAAGCTCATCCTTCAAGTCGCGTATTTGGCCCTGTCAATACTGTGCCTACACTATACAGTAACAATGATAATAATAATAATAATAATAATAATAATAATAATAATAATAACGATAATAATAATAATAATAATAATAATAATAATAATAATAATAATAATAATAATAATAAAGATAAAAATAATAATAATAATAATAATAATAATAATAATAACAATAATAATAATAATGATAATAGTAATGATAATAATAATAATAATAATAATAATAATAATAATAATAATAATAATAATAAAAATAATATAATATAATATAATACATATGATAGATAATATATAAACTGTGACAAATATATACTCAAGAAGGTATATAGAAGTAAGAACTAGCATTGAAATGGTCACCGAAGAAGAAAGATCTTGGGGATTAATTGAACACACGCCCCTTTCTAGAATAAGACTCCAGAGGGCAATTTTTTCTTGGTTTTGACTGGGAATTAATACCCCCGCCTCATTATAAGCTCATCTCTCAAGTCGCGTATTTGGCCCTGTCAATACTGTGCCTACAGTCGTAATGTAATCACGGAATCGTCACACGAGAGCGCAGCGTGGCTGTCATGTGATCGATACTTTATTTGCTTCGGGCAACCAAAGCATGTCCAGGTAGTCTGTCCAACAATCTCGAGAAGAATATTGTGAAAACATTGACATCTCATAAAAAAATTAACAAAAAGACTATTCTTCTAAAGATGATAAGCTACATTTTTGACATTTTATGAGGTAAATTTCAAGACATTTTCATTCATGATGATCGAATTGATGATCATCGAGTCATTTTATCACTTTGAGGTTGCAGGTAGTCGGTCCAACAATCTCGATAAGAATAACGTGAAAACATTGACATATCATAAAAGAACTGAACAAAAAGACAATTTTTTCTAAAGATGATCAGCTATATTTTTGACATTTTATAGGGTAAATTTCAAGATATTTTCATTCATTATGATCCAATAGATGATCATCGAGTCACTTTGTCACTTTGAGGTCACAGCAACTTTGTCCAACGACCTCCATAAGGATATTGTGAAAACATTTACAACTCATAAAACAATTGAACAAGAAGATAATGTTCTCTTAAGGTGATAAGCTATATCTTTGACATTTATGGTAAATTTCAAGCTATTTTCATTCATGTTGAGTCACTTTATCACTATGAGTTCGCAGGTAGTCTGTCCAAAGATCTCGCTTAGAATATCGTAAAAAAGAAATTTACAAATCAAAAAACAATCAAAAACAGGCAATTCTTTAAAGAAGATAAGCTATATTTTTTATGTTTACGGTACATTTCAAGCTATTTTGATACACGTTGAGTTACTCCAAGGTCACAAGTTCTCTGTCTGACAACCCAGATGCTAATATTCTTGGTAGTATTGAAAGAATTTCACAATCAAATTTTAAGAGGATAATTTTTTTTAATGAAAATAGGCTAGTTTTATAATTTATGCCAGTTATGGCAAAAATAGGCCTGACATTTTACGTGTTTTTTTGTTTTTTTGATAAAAGTTTAGAAAATGCTTGATAAGTGAAATGTTCACTATAAACTAATTTCTTATTCAAATATTTTATGAATTTATGCTTTATTCCTATTTCAGTTTCAAAAATACCATTAACCTAGATGACAAACTCAGGATTGACAACTATCAAGTATGAATGGGTTCAATTATTTTCAATATTTTTCAAAAAAATTGGCATTTGCGCCTCGCCACTCTGAGGAAGTATCTTTAACCCTTTATTCCATTAAACCTGTCAAGGTAAACATCCTTCAATCTATCAGGGATATGTGAGCAAAGGTTACAAAGTAACCATGGTATGAGAAATGTATTCAACTATAAAGTTTCAATGCAGGGGTATGTGAGTAAAAGTCATATAGTAACAATGATATGAGAAATGTATTCAACTTATAATACAATAAGCTTTCAATACAAAGAAAGTGAAAGAAAACCAGATGAAGTATGTGTTTGTAATTATAGATGTGTGTGTATTTGTAAAGAGAGAGAGAGAGAGAGAGAGAGAGAGAGAGAGAGAGAGAGAGAGAGAGAGAGAGAGAGAGAGAGAGAGAGAGAGAGAGAGAGAGAGAGAGAGAGAGAGAGAGAGAGAGAGAGAGAGAGAGAGAGAGAGAGAAGGAGAGTGAGAGAGGGAGAGGGAAAAAGAAAGAAAGAGGGAAACAGAGAGGGGGGGAAGAAACAGAGAGAAACAAAAAGAGATAAATTAAGAGAGAGACAGACAGAGAAATCTTGAGGATGTAGACAAAAACTATGTATTTCCTAAGACACAAAAAAACTACTTACCTATTCCTCTGCCGTAGGGTATATTGCCTACTAAGACCACAGGTGGGGGTGGGTAGTGACTCCCGATGGTGGGGGGCTCCCTGGAATAGGGGGACTTGTGGGTGAAGCTGTGAAGCTGTTTATCAATAGGACACATGCTGCTCGCAGTAGTTTCTCCGGAGGCCCCTAGGGGGCGCCTCATGTGTCTCCCTGAAGGTGGCGGTGCGGTCGGGACCCTCGCTTGCTGCGATGACGACGTTGAAGTCTCCCCAACTAACTCCGGCTTTCCGACCGTTTCGGTATCATCCAGCATCTTCGCTAACAATTCGTTTTCCTTTTGCACATTTTCTATTTCTTGTATTTTTTCCATCCGTTGGAACACGGCCGTTTGAAGTTTATGCTGTTCCTTTTTTGCACGGTCCAATTCCACATCCAACTCCTTCTTTTCCTCCTCCTTTGGTTCCTCCTTTCTTTTTGTTGTTGTCTCATCTCCATTAAGAATACTCCTGGGTATTTCGAGCGGTAATTCGTCAAAAATCCCTAAGGTGCTTCGTGGCGTAATAAACACAGGTAGAATGTCCTTAGACCAGTCTTGCAGGTCTGCCTGTAGGTTATCCACCGGTGGAGCCGCGGCAGCGGACTCAGCACTATCCGGCAATCGGCGATATTCTCCCCTTCCTGGGTCCTTCTTGTGTGCCATGCTGGAATTCCACTGTGAAATCTACGTCGTCAATTTCTTACTAGTGAAATCTCGTCAATTTCAAGATCTCGTCGATTTCACCACCACAAAAAAAAAATCACAAAGAAATAATGTTGCGAGCCTCAAAAGTGCTACCAGCACACAGCGTCAATATACAATCTACAGTATCCGCATGTGAGTCGTATACAGTATCCGCGTGTGTGTGTGTGTGTGTGTGCTACAGAGGCAGGGAACGCTAACTGCAAGGTGATCGCCTGCTACCAGCAATCTCGGCAGCCGTGCCGTACAGTAGTAGTAGTAGCAGTCGTCGCAGGCTGGCTCGCTACTACCGCAGCTAGTAGCCGCCGACTCACTCACAGAGAGCCAGCAAGCGCGCTTCTGATGATGCTGTCGATCGTGGCAAAGTGAAATTAGCCATTACATGGCTACGCACCTCCTTGGCTTGGGCGGTATTAAGAGTTTGTGATGCAGTTAAAGGCCTGATGATGGTGGTGGTGATGATGATGGTGTGGGGAGAAAATTGGTGAAGAAGTTAGGATGTGTGCATCTTCTGCCCATTAACATCAGTGTTAATAATTCCAGTTGGGCTGTATTAACCCTTCCAATGCTGAGGCTATACTTTCATCTGGTGCACAAAGAAGCAAAAAAGTCTGAAAATCATCTAAACCCTGTCATGTTGGTATTCATTGGATAGCTCTTGATGAGTATTCTCAGATGAGTACCCATTTGCCAGGGTTTCAGTCATATTTCAGGTTTTATGCATCATTCTGTATTCGCCAAATTATCCACCAGCAGCATATAAGGGTTAAGAGTTTGTTGCGTTGCTAAAGGCTTGATGATGATGGTATAAGTGATGGTGATGGTGTGGGAAGAAGATTGGTAAGGAAGTTTGGATGTGTGCATGTTCTACCCATTTACAACACTCTTAACCCTCCCCATGCTGAGGCTACTTTCGTCCAAAGTACAAAAACGTAAAAATCTTTGAAAACCATTCAAACCCTGTCATGTTGGTACTCATTGGATAGCTCTCGCTGAGTGCTCTCAAATGAGTACCCATTTGCCAGGGTTTCAGTAATTCTTAAGGTTTTTCGCATCATTTTGTATTGGCCAAATTAGCCACCAGCAGCATAAGGGTTAATAATTCACACCATGAGATGTGTCTACTACAGTTGCTATAACTACTGCAAACAGGGAGTGCTGATGACAGGAATTTGGAATTTTTATTTTTGTCACTATTTCTGCCATAATTTGGAGCTAAAATATTTCCCCATAAGATAAAAAAAACACAACCTTTTACTGTATTCAAATACAAGTGAAGTATCAGCGTATCTAAATGATACATTATCTAGAAAAGAATAATATATGTTCTTTCCTTGGCCTCATGAAGAAATGCTTCTTATACTCTTCCGGGCCTAAATTAGAAATGACAATCTTTTACTGTATTTATGTAGTAAAATCCCAGCGTATCTAATATATACATTATCATGAATCGTAAAAAATATACATTTTTTCCTTGGCCTCATGAAGAAATGCTACTTACTCTTCCGGATCTAAATTAGAAATGACAATCTTTTACTGTATTTATGTAGTAAAATCTCAGCGTATCTAATATATACATTATCATGAATCGTAAAAAATATACATTTTTTCCTTGGCCTCATGAAGAAATGCTACTTACTCTTCCGGATCTAAATTAGAAATGACAATCTTTTACTGTATTTATGTAGTAAAATCTCAGCGTGTCTAATATATACATTATCATGAATCGTAAAAAATATACGTTTTTTCCTTGGCCTCATGAAGAAATGCTACTTATTCTTCCAGACCTAAATTAGAAATGACAATCTTTTACTGTATTCATATAGAGTAAAATCTCAGCGTATCTAATAAATACATTACATTGATAGAAAAATATATGTTTTTTCCTTGGCCTCATAAAGAAATGCTACTTACTCTTCCGGGCGTAAATTAGTTTGCCAAGAAAAATCATCGACCAGTGCACTTAGCATCCTGACAAGATCTCAGACATTCCGATATTTCTATTGAACTTCCCTACATCCTCTTAAGCTATATTGGTATGCGCTCGTACAAACAAAATCACTGCTTTAACCTTCTCATGCTTGTAGCGCAAAAAAATCCACAAAAAAAGAAACAAAAAAAGAACATTTTGATTATTTGGGTGATATCTTTTTCATATCAATTTGAAAAATATTTTTTGGAGAATGTGAGAATTGTTTGGAAAATATTTCCTTTGAGCTTTCCTGCATGCTCTTAAGCTTCATTGGTATCACTGCTTAATTAACCCCCTCTTGCCTGTAGCGCAAAAAAACACACAAAACATTTCAACCATTTTGGTGATATCTTTTAGATATCATTTTGGATTTTTATTTTGGGTGGGGGGAGAATATTTGAGAATTTTTTGGAAGTATCTCTTTTGAACCTTCCAACATCTTCTTAATTTAGCTACATTGGTATGTGCCCGCACACACAAAATTACTTCTTAACCCTTTATTGTCTGAAGTGCAAACAAACAAAACAAAAAACATCATGGGGGGGGGGGGAGAGATTTAAGATTTTCTTAGGAAAATACTGTTACACCAGTGACACTCGTGAAGTAGACCTTTAAGCATAAATGCTTCTCTTGATACTTTCATTCAAATATGTATGACTAATACAGCTACAACTACCCCCCCCCCCCCCCTCAACCCCATTTCGGATTTTCTTATACACCCAACCCCCTTTTTCCTTTTTATGTTATATGTCCTCAGCAAAGCATGAACAGTGTTCACAACCTGAAAATTCTATGGGTGCACTGTTTTCAAGAAATACAAAATAGAATAAAATAAACAAGGACCCCAAAAATGTCTGACCATTTTGATTTTTTTTTTTTTTTTTGGGGGGGGGGGGGGGGGGGGGAAATATTTGAGTAAAATAACATGTTACTGCAAGAAAAAAAGGGAAGGATAATTTTGATTCAATTATTTTCAAAAACTCATCATTTTTTCCAAAACACATCAAAATGCTTTGGATATCCCAGGCATCGCTGAAACAAATAGAAAGGATAATTTTGATTCAATTATTTTTCGAAAACTCATAATTTTTTCCAAAACACATCAAAATGCTTTGGAGATCCCAGGCACCGCTGAAATGAATGGATTTAATAAGCCGCTTTACTGAAGACTCAATTAGTTTCGCCTTGCTTCCTGTATTGATATTGTATCTGTTACTCTCTCTTCGTGCTAACTTATTGATATAGTATTCCGCTGAATTAATACTTCCCTCAAAGAAAGTCATTAATAATGATTTCTGTAACAATAGCACGCTCTGTCTGCTTGCGCTACTGCTTGAATAACCCATTAACCCAGTAATGCTGAAGAGTTCCTCTAGAAATTGTCGTCTGGATCTATGATGCTTTTGGCGATAACTTTGGAATTAAGAATGATTGCGTAAAATATTTGAAGGAGAGTTGTTGGTTATGTTTTGAATAACATTTCCCCTTAAGAGTTTCTCTAGAAATTGTTGTCTGGACCTATGATAATTTTGATGATAACTTTGGAATTAAGAATGATTTTGTAAAATATTTGAAGGAGAGTTGTTGGTAATGTTTCGAATAACATTTCCCCTTCAAATATTTTCCCAACACTGCTTTTGCAAGTTTGATTTTATCAAAATTGTGAAGCTGTTTTGGGCTGCTATGAGTATTAATAGATTAATGCTCAAAGTGGCCAAAAAACGCCTGCCTATTTTGGTAATATTTCTTTAACAAAAGGAATTTTCAGATAATATTTGAAGGAGAAATGTTTATCAAAATCCAACACACAATTCTCCTTCAAATATTTTGTGAATTTATGGTTATTTCCATAGTTATTTCAATAAGTATCTAAGGTCCAGACGACTTGTTCAGATGAGCTCCGGCTGCCTTCACTGCTGCATGAATAACCCATTAGTACTCATAGGCATCATAGCGACCAAAATCACCTGCCTCTTTTGGTGATATATCGCTAACAAAAGGAATTTTCAGAAAATATTTGAAGGAGAACTGTTAATCAAAACCCATTCAAAACTCCTCTTCAAATATTTTAAGAATCTATGATTTATTCCATTGTTATTTCAATACGTATCTTAGGTCCTGTCGACTCTTGTCGAGAAGATCAGCAAGTTTCAATAGGATATAAAATAAGGCCTAAAAAAGTTGTTTGTTTCCTGTAACCCTACCCTAACAAGTTTTTATTCAAAAAAATCCCTACCTTAAAGTTTTTCTGCCTTTCCAACTCCCAATCAATGTAAAACATGCACAAAACACACATTTTTGACCAAAAAAAAAAATGCAAAAAATGTTTTTTACCGACCTACCTACCCTATTTTTTTCCGGACCATTAAGGAAACAATTTCTTTTTTTAGGCCTAAGCAGCCAAGGAAATACTGCTAAAATATGTGCATCCCACCCATAGTAAGGATATTTTCCATGGAAACTTTACGCACTGGCGGATATTTCCCTAGAAGTTCAACGACACGCAGGTTAGGCTTTGCTAGATAATTATACCCCTCTGACATGTATTCCACAATTTTGGTTTCCTCAAGCCCTTAAACCACCTGAATACTCCAATATCTCTTTTACAAAAACAGTGGTTGGAAAATATTTGAAGGAGAGTTGTTCACTAAAAAATTATCTACAACTCTCCTTCAAATAGTTTGCAAATTAATGGTTCATTTCAAAGTTATTTTAGAAAGTATGATAAGTCCAGACAACACTTGTCAAGTAGTTCACCCAGCATGAATTGATTAACCCATTAATGCTCACAGCGGCGAACAGCCACCTCATAATTCTAACGATATTTTGCAGGAAAAAATAAAATTAGGAAAATATCTGATGAAGAAATGTCAATTAGAACATTAACAACAACTCTTCTTCAAAACTTTTGTAAAATCATTCTCAATTTCAAACTTATCATCAAAAGTACCATAGATCCAGACAACACTTTCTGGAGGAAATCTCTAACAAAAGCAGTGGTTGGAAAATATTTGAAGGAGAGTTGTTCACTAAAACTTTATCTACAACTCTCCTTAAAATAGTTTGCAAATTAATGGTTCATTCCGAAGATATTTTTTAAAGTATCCAGACAACACTTGTCAAGGAGTTCACCCGGCATGAATTGGTTAACCCATTAATGCTCGGCGGCCAAAAGCCACCTCATAATTCTAATGATATTTTGCAGGAAAAAATAACATCAGGAAAATATTTAATAAAGAAATGTCAATTAAAACTTTATCTACAACTCTCCTTCAAATAGTTTGCAAATTAATGGTTCATTCCAAAGTTATTTTCAAAAGTTTGATAGGTCCAGACGACACTTGGGCATGGATGGGTTAAAGTATGGCTGCCACTCACTATTGTGGCACTGGAAACTGAGTCATCCTGACAGTGCACTAATCTAATCTTTACGCCTGCGTTTCGCTTAATTCAAGGTGGCAACCATTTCAGCTTTGATGAGTTTCTGCCGGTTTCGGCTTCAACACCTGGCTAGGACTAAAACATCCTTTCCTTGGACTGGGGATAGCAAATAGGTCATAAGGTGACCATCAATAACTATATCTTAGTTATTTTTGTTTGTCCTAAGAACACGGATGTGTTCTTTATTATCTAGGTCTAAAAGAATTAATAGTTTCCTCTAACAGTCAAAATTAAATTGGGTAGGTTGGTGGATATTTTTTTTCAGGGGGGTGGTGGGGGGGATTTTTTTGATTTTTTCAAAAAATGCATTTTCCCTGTATGTCTTATGTTGATTGGGAGATGGATGGGCCTTAACAAATTAGGGTAGGGGATTTTTGTCAGTAAATATTTGTGAGGGGGAGGTTTACAGGAAACAAACAATTTTTATGCCCTATTCATTGGCATGGGATGTCATGTAGTATCTAGGACAAATAGGTTTACCCATTTATGTTCTAGAGTTCCTCAAAGATTGCTGCTTCAATCACATTTTTGACAAATAATTTTGGCAGCCATGCTCTAAGGATGAAAAAGTGAAAAAAAATCATTACTAAGGAGATTAAAAGTATCCCTTAAATTCCACTCTTTTATGCAATGCATTAGACCACTCAGCCACTGGGGAAACCATGCTCTAAAAATGAAAGGGATAAAAATTCATGACAAGGGACATAAAAATATTCCACTCCTGTTTGTGATGCATTAGACCACTTTGCTATGAGGGCAACCGTGCCCTAAGGATGAAATTATGAAGAAATCATGACTAGGGACATAAAAGGTATCCTTTAAATTCCACTCTTGTTTGCAATACATAAGAACACTTGGCAATAAAGGACAGCCCCTGCTCTTAAGATCAAAAAATCATGACAAGGGACATAAAAAGTGTCCCTCAAATTCCACTTTTCTTTACAATGCATTAGACCACTTGGCTATGGGGCAGCCATGCCTTAAAAATGAAAGGGATAAAAAATCATGCCAAGGGACATAAAAATATTCCATTCCTGTTTGTGATGCATTGGACCACTCTGCTATGAGGGCAGCCATGCCCTAAGGATGAAATTATGAAAAAATCATGAGTAAGGACATAAAAAGTATCACTTAAATTCCACTCTTGTTTGCAATACATAAGAACACTTGGCAATAAAAGGCAGCCCCTGCTCGTAGGACCAAAAAATCATAACAAGGGACATAAAAAAGTGTCCCTAAAATTCCACTTTTCTTTGCAATGCATTTGACCACTTGGCCATGGGGGACAGCCATGCCTTAAAGATGAAAGGATTAATAGAAATAATAACTAAGGACATAAAAAGAACCACTCAAAGTTCACTCTTGTTTGCATTGCATTAGACCTCTTGGCCATAGGGGACAGCACTGCTCTTAGGATCAAAGGGTTGAAAAAATCCTGACAAAGGAATTAAAATATTCCTTAAATTCCAATATTGATTGCAATGCATTAGATCACTTGGCACCTGGGGCAGCCATGCTCTTATGATCAAAGGATTGAAAAAAACATGACAATGGACATCAATGTATACCTCAAATTCTTGTTTGCAATGCATTATACCACTTGGCACCTGGGGCAGCCATGCTCTTAGGATCAAAGGATTGAAAAAAACATGACAATGGACATCAATGTATCCCTCAAATTCCACTCCTGTTTGTAATGCATTAGACCACTCGGCTATGGGGGAGCCATGATCTTAGGATCAAAAAAGGTTGAAAAAAGGTTGAAATAAAACATGACAATGGACATCAATGTATCCCTCAAATTTGATTCTTGTTTGCAATGCATTATACCACTTGGCTATGGGGGCAGCCCCTGCTCTAAAAATAGAAAGGACAAGAGACATAAAAAGTATACCTTAAATTTCACTCTTGTATGCAATGTATTAGACCACTCAGCCATGGAGGCAGCCATGTTCTTAGGACAAATGTACAGCAACATGGTACCTCTTAAGCGTTCCTTAGCCTAGCAATTTTGTTATGCATTAGACCACTCAGCCATGGGCCAGCAATGATCTTAAATTCTTAAGACAAATGTACAGCAACATGGTACCTCTTAAGCGTTCCTTAGCCTAGCAATTTTGCTATGCATTAGACCTCTCAGCCATGGAGGCAGCCATGTTCTTAGGACAAATGTACAGCAACATGGTACCTCTTAAGCGTTCCTTAGCCTAGCAATTTTGCTATGCATTAGACCTCTCAGCCATGGAGGCAGCCATGTTCTTAGGACAAATGTACAGCAACATGGGACCTATTAAGCATTCCTTATTTTGCTATGCTAGGCCACTCGGCCATGGAGACAGCCATGCTCTTGAGTGAATTGGTTAAAAAGATCTGGTGATGACTTTTCTGTTTTTAAAATCTCAAGGAGATGGTATTTATTGCCTCTTAAAGTACATATTCATCTTCATATTCTATGTGTACAACAGATAATCAAGTAATTCTCAATATGGTGATTTTGATTGAATATAAGATGTCTTCTCCACCCTATCCTATCTTGCACAATAATGATAACAAAAATTGTACAACAGATAATCAAGTAATTCTCAATATCATGATATTTACAATAAAGGCAGGCAATATGTAACCTAGAAATTGGTGATAGCATTTTTTTTTAAACTAGTGATGTTGATTGAATATAAGATGTCTTTTTCACCCTATCCTATCCTGCACAATAATGATAAAAAAAATTTAAAAAATTAAGAAAATAGATAATAATAATAATAATAATATTAATAATAATAATAATAACAATAATAATAATAATAATAATAATAATGATACTATCACTACTACCACTACTACTACTACTACTACTACTACTACTACTACTACTACTACTACTACTACTACTGATAATAATAATAATAATAATAATAATAATAATAATAATAATAATAATAATAATAGTAATAATAATGATAATAATAATAATAATCTTTATTTCACAAGCCGACGAGGGTAACACATGCACAGTCAAATACAGGATTTGATTTTCGCTGTGGCGACGTGTTAATTCACAGCGTCTGTAAGAACTATGTTATGCGGAGACGTTGAGTCTCGATTTTGCGCGTCATTAGATGAGCACACTAAATTCCTTGTGGCGCGAGCAATTAACGATGAATAATGAATCAAATCACCAGCGTCTGCTGAAATAATTCATCAGAATCACGCTGTTCTTAAACATTTCTATGCATACTGAACCTATAACCCTTCCAACGCCGAGGCTACAAGAAAGCAAAAACTTTTGAAAATCATCTAAACCTTGTCATGTTGGTACTCATTGGATAGCCCTCGCTGAGTACTCTCATATGAGTACCCATTTGCTAGGGTTTCGGTAATTTTTCGGGGTTTTTGCAATATTTTGTATTGGCCAAATTAGTCTCAGCAGCATAAGAGTTACACATTTCTATGCATACCGAGCCGTTAAAGAGTGTGGAAATGGGACTACTCCAATAAAGGGATCTTAATCGACCCTCAGGATCCTGATAATACCTCTTGCCAAACTCATGACCTTTAGGGCCTGCCCCGATGGCCTAGTGGTCTAAGGTGTTGCCACTGACTATACTAGCTGTGTCTCACCACTTAGGGCCATGTGGTCTAAGGCGTTGCCACTGACTGCTAGCTGTCTCTCACCACTGAGGGCCTGCCCTGATGGCCGTGTGGTCTAAGGCGTTGCCACTGACTGCTAGCTGTCTCTCACCACTGAGGGCCTGCCCTGATGGCAGAGTGGTCTAAGGTATTGCCACTGACTGCTTAGTGTCTCTCACCACTGAGGGCCTGCCCTGATGGCCTAATGGTCTAAGGTGTTGCCACTTACTGCTGTCTCTCACCACTGAGGGCCTGCCCTGATGGCCTAAGGTGTTGCCACTTACTGCTGTCTCTCACCACTGAGGGCCTGCCCTGATGGCCTAATGGTCTAAGGTGTTGCCACTTACTGCTGTCTCTCACCACTGAGGGCCTGCCCTGATGGCCTGATGGTCTAAGGTGTTGCCACTTACTGCTGTCTCTCACCACTGAGGGCCTGCCCTGATGGCCTAGTGGTCTAAGGCGTTGCCACTGACTGCTAGCTTTCTCTGAACCACTGATGGCCTAGTGGTCTAAGGAGTTACCAAGTCTAAGGTCAAATCCATCAGGGATACCTTTGACCTTTGACTGTGAATATGATACAAGTTCAGTAACCTATCACCTTTCACAGACAGACAAAAGTAATGATTGTCTGCCTGCCATGGAAAGTAAAAAATGACTGTCTGGCAAGTATAGATGGCTTTAAATGGACCAATGGGATCCTTACAATTGCTGTTGCCAGATAAATGGACTGCGACTCCCGATGGGTTACAGCTTCAGTAATTTTTAACATTTAAGGCTACAACATAAATGCTTGCCTTCTTTCTAGGGCAAGTAAAAATGACTGCCTGCTAAGTATAGACGGCATGAAATGGACCTGCGGGACCCTGACACTTGCTGTTGCCAGATCAATTAACTTGGACTAATGCAGGTGCATTAGACCTACTCCCAATCAACATAAATACATGATTAGAACACTGCATTCCAACTACAGCTGCAATGAAACACACATTGTTTGAGAAAAAATTATCAAAAAATATTATTTTTACCTGCCCACCTGCACAATTTTTTTCATATCGTTACCGGGAACAAACATTTTTTAGGCCTAAAGGATCAATGACTTTTTCACCTTTAAAGGCTACATAACCAGCTGCAATCTTTCCCTTTATAATGCACATGCTCAGTCCTCAAATGATGATGAAAAGTGCATCTGGCAATTCAGGGAGACATTGCGTGTTATGATATGAACGTCATAAACTGAGGATCAAATGCACGAGATAACGCATTTGCACGTTAATGTGAAATGAAACATATATTTGCCACTTAGACTCATGATGTGTTATATTTTATATCCATATCTATTGCCAAATATACTTCATTCTACAGGGATCAACATTAATTACTAAAGGTACTTGCCAAATAGGGCAGGTAAACTTAAATTTCTACCTGCCCAACACAATCTTGACCTGCCCTGCAAAAGGTGTGAACATGAAAGAGACTTTTCTGTATTTACTAAACATGTACCACTTAACTCTTTTCCTGCTATAGATTTATCTGTACTGTTAAAAAAATATTGGATTTCCTTTGTGTTAAAGTACCTCTGAAGTTACATGATGAAATCTTACCTGCCATGTAGGGCAAGCACCCTGATATTTATCTGCCCTTCAGCCATTTTGAAATTTATACCTGCCTGGGTCAGTAGGGTGGCCCTTAATGTCGACTCTTGCCAGTGTACCACAATATCTGCCCCCCCCCCCCCCATATATTTTCTAGGAAAATTGACCCAGGGTCTGCATTCTTGTTTCCTCCTCATGATAAAGAGAAGCCCCTCACCCCCCACTCCCCCCCCCCCCCCCACACACACACACACTCTCTATGACTCATTTTAGGGTCCAGTGCATACCAGTTCCCTTACCCATGATAGATAGAATTTGGATTATTTTTCACATTTATGCCAATTGTGGCTAATTCCTGACTAGCCAGTTGTTAGTAGTGGAGGAAACTGGAGAACCCGGCGAAAACCACCGCCTAGCCCCAAGTCACTGGCAACTTTCTCACATGCCCAGGCCAGGATTCGAACCCAGGCAGTGGTGAGATCAGCGTGCATGCAGTCAGTGGCGGCGCCTTAAGACTGCACGGCCGTCAGAGCAGGCCCCCCGTGATAGATAGAAGCACCCCCCCCCCCCCGCCCCCCATATTGTGCGTCTGTATGTAGCTAGAAAGAGTAGCAGGTGGAGGGGGCTGCAAAATTCAATTCTCTGCTTTCAATCCATAATAAAAGGTGTTTTGAGCAGGTGCAGCGCCTTAAAACAAAATCCATTATCCGGATAACGACCAGATAACATCAACCTCAGAAACTGCATGCCTCCCTACGATACTATCTGAAATAGCTTTGGGCCTTACCAGAAACAGATTGGGCTCTCAGCATTCGATGAAATGTGTCCCTTCTTTGACCTGCAGTAATAACTCGTTTTAATTAAAATAACAATATTGCAAAGATCCTACTTCTTTTGTCATCCTTTGAGCTGTTTTTGAGAGATAGGCTGTGTGTGAATGATTTGAACCTCTGAGCTACACTCTACAATTCAAGAGAGATAAGAGAGAGTGTGGGATATTGAAGAGAGAGAGAGAGAGAGAGAGAGAGAGAGAGAGAGAGAGAGAGAGAGAGAGAGAGAGAGAGAGAGAGAGAGAGAGAGAGAGAGAGAGAGAGAGAGAGAGAGAGAGAGAGAGAGAGAGAGAGAGAGAGGAGAAGGGGGGAGGGGGCTTATATGTCTCATTACACCAGCTACCATAAACCTACCATTTTTCTAAGAGAAAGATCTTTGGAGATGAACCCGTTAACCTCATACCAACATTTTCTAAAATGTATACTAATGAATAACAATCAAAGCTACAAGTGCAAGTCAATAAAACTTCAGAATGTAGGACGGCAATGACACGGTTCTAACTCAACATATCAGAGGCAATATTGCACTACTTTGTTCACTAATTAGGTCATTCAGAACCAATTTACTTCCATGTTAATTAAGACTGGCCTCAGAATTACTCTGAGTCTATAGGGCCAACATTAAGGATTGAAGGCATTTTGATTACATACTAAAAGAAATAGAAGAAAGCACAGACTGTTTTAAACCCTTTCAGTGTACAACATATAAGGTAGCCCTACTAGTCTGGACTATAAAAAGGCCTAACAATTTTCGAGATATTTTACTAAACAAAAGCATATTTTGGAAACATTTGAAGGAGAAATGTTGATCAGAAGTCAATATCAACAACTTTCCTTCAAATATTTTAGTGACTTTTGTCAGATTCACAAGTTATTTTGACAATGAGAGTAGCAGGAGATGGTCAACTACTATATGGTACCCTCTTTCTTCGCTCTTGTTGAGTGTGTGTTTTGATTACTGTAGAGTGGGGATCGGATTGTGGGAAACTAATCACGACCTATCAACCGGAGACTTAGATAACCGCAATACGGTTGATAGGTCGTGATTAGTTTCCCACAATGCATCACCTTTACAGGCATTAATCACCAATCAAGGGAGAAGAGGGAAATTGTCGTCTGGATCTATGATACTTTTGTCAATAACTTAAGAATTGACAATCACTTTACAAAATATTTCAAGGAAAGTTGTTGATAATGATTTTACTAACATTTCTCCTTCAAATATTTTCCTGATTATGCGTTAATCTGTAAGATTTTACCAAAATTGTCAGGTTGCTTTTGGCCGATGTGACTCATGTGAGCATTAATGAGTTAAATATAGGTTGTGATTAATATCCCACAATACTAAACCTTTACAGGCATTAATCACCAATCAAGGGAGGGAAACATGTTTTTTTCCTTCAGAAATTGTTGTCTGGATCTAAGATACTTTTGCGAATAACTTTGGAATTGACAATCATTTTACAAAATATTTCAAGAAAAGTTGTTGGTACTGTTCTGCCTGACATTTCTCTTTCAAATATTTTTCCGACTATGCTTTCAACTGTAAGATTTTACCAAAAATGTCAGGTTGTTTTTGACCGTTGTGAGCATCAATGAGTTAATCACAAATCTTTGGAGGAGAGAGAAAAAGTTTGTAACCAATTACTCAATTAGTGCTCACAACAGCCAAAAGAGCACAACAACTTTGAAGAAATATTGCAGGCAAAAACATATTCAGGAAAATATTTGATGGAGAAATGCTTATCAAGATATTAGTAACAATTCTCCTTCAAACATTTTGTAAAATAATTCTTAATTCCAAAATTGTAGTCAAAAGTACCAGATATCTAGACCACATTTTTTTAGAGAAGTCCTTAAAAATTAATGGGTTCATCATTAATCAAGGGAGTAGAGAGAAATAGTTTTTAAACCATTAATGCTTAAGAGACTTCCTCTCGAAATTGTCATCTTAATCGATGATACTTTTGATGATAACTTTTGAATGATTTTACAAAATATTTGAAGGACAGTTGTTGATAATGTTCTGATTAACATTTCTCCTTCAAACATTTTCATTACTATGCTATTTTCAACAAAACTTCAATGAAAATGTCAGGCCGTGTTTGGCCGCTGCAAGCATTAATGGGTTAAACTATAATATGACAGGAATTCCCAAGGGGCAAAGTGGATGTTTTATAACAGTGTAACCAGGCATAGAGTTATTGTTATTGTGATTAACCCATTCACACTCACAGTTACTCTAGAAAGAATCGTCTGCTTCTATCGTTCTTTTTGAAGTAACTTTGGAATAAAGCGAAAGTTCACAAAATATTTGAAAGAGAGTCGTTGCTTATCTTCTAATCAACATTTCTCCTTCAAATGTTTTCCAGAAAATGCTTTTGTAAGTAAAATACATCGCAAATCGCTAGGCCTGTTTTGGCTGCTCTGAGTTTTAATGGGTTAAACACATTAGGGAGTAGAGGATAAAAAACAATGACAATCAGAACAATGGCTGCCTGCTACCATTAAACTCCACCTGTCAATAACAATGGATTTTTTCTTTATCTACCTTTGGCATGTGCGTAGAATAGACAATTAACTCAATATTTCCTCCCGGACAGTTCATAATGTAACAGAGGATAGATTTACGATTATTTGCACTTTAAAAATTTGTTATACAATTACACTCCGAACAATGACCTTAATATTAACTCAATATCCCCCCCCCCCCCCCCCCCCCCAGGAGAGTTCATAATGTAGGAGACGCCTAAATCATTGATTTATATTTATAAGCACTCTAAGAATTAGTTTGAATAATATTGTTACAGTCAGTTACACTCCAAACAATTACAATTATTTTAATAAGGCCTAAAAAATTGTTTGTTTCCTGTAACTGTCCCCCCCCCCCCCCCAAAAAAAAGAATAGGTTAGGTACTAGGTAGGTAGGTATGTTTTTTCCTTCCAGTATAACTTCAAAAATCTATACTGCTTTCAGTTAATTAGTCTCAAAACTGTGGGACGACTGAAATGCTTTCAATGCTGAGGCTTCTTTTGTCCAAGCACATGGACGCACAGATTTTCGAAAACCATCTAAACCCTGTCATTTTGGTATTCATTAGATAGCTCTTGCTCTGAATACCAATGTGCCAGGGTTTCAATCATTTTTCAGGTTTTTTGCTTTATGTTGTATTGGCCAAATTAGCCACTAGCCGCATCAGGGGCGGATCCAGCCCAAAATTTGACAGGTGCCAAAACTGGAAATTGCCAGGCAACGCCTGGCACCGAGCACCGGAGGTGCTCGGCGCTAGCGGCCGGGGGTCTGGTGGCCGCTTAAGGCCCCCAGAAGCCAAAGGGTTTTCTATGCTCTGAGATGCATTCTCAGCCATTCCTGGCACTTAAAATTATAGATTATAAGGACTTACTTTTCAAGAAATTTTATTTTATTTCTAATATTTTGTAATATTTCATATAATAAGATAAAACGATACAATAATCAACAATAATGATAGTGATAGTGTGACTCTCAATGGCATGGAAAAGGAAGTTTCTGACTGTTGTAGCTCAATTTATACCTAGCTTTTGATTCCCTTCTGCTTTTAGTCTGCTTCATGTAGTATTAACTATTTGTGTAGTTGGTGTGTGTGATGCATGAGCATGGTTTAATGTAGGTGTTACCTGGAGGTTGTGGGTTCGAGTCCCATCGTCACACTTTCTCTCTAGTATGCACGTAGTTCAATTGGTAGAACGCCAGGCACCTTTTAGCACTATTGAGCTTGCTTCTTGCTTCCTGCACAAAGCTACACTAAGTTAGCTATTACTTTTAGCTAATAGTAATAGTAATACTATTTCTTTGAAGCATTCCACAAGACTAAACTTCTAACAAGAATACAATATGAATTGATTCAATTGAGCTACAACATTAATTGTAACTTGATGTGAAAGTTATTGACAACTGACAATTATAAAGACCTTGAAATCAGCACAATTCTTTTCTTTGTCACTTTCACAATGAATCTCCTAACAAAAATAAATAAAATAAAATAGTGGCTAACTGGCCATCATGTGACTATCCAGTATTAAACTATTCACAACAGCAAACGCAAACTAGTCACTACTGATCTTTGCAATGGATTTCATAATAAAAGGCGTATATATGGGTAAAATATTTCTTTATTTCTGACTGTACTGATTGCATACATATTACACTTCACATGTTTTACACTTAGAACTATATATTATAATGACTTACTTTTCAAGAAATCTTATTTCATTTCTAATATTTTCTAATATTTCATATACTGAAACACTACTGATCTTTGCAATGGATTTCATAATAAAAGGCTAATTTATGGGTAAAATATTACTTTATTTCTGACTATAAAGATTGCATACATACTACACTTCACATGTCTTACACTTAAAATTATAGATTATGACTTACTTTTCAATTTTATATTATTTCTGATATTTTCCCATATTTCATATATTGAAACACTCCTTACTCACATCTGATCTTTGCAAAGGCTTTCATAATAAAAGGCTAATTTATGGGTAAAATATTTCTGACTGTGCTGATTGCATACATATTACACTGCACGTTTTACACTCCATCACCAGAATTTTGTCTTTTCCTTACTGGAGAAAGGAACTCCTCATCAGGGTCATCTAATAAGTACTTCAGTACGCTGTATGGTGTCTTGTTTCTCCTGGGGCTTCCTTGCTGGAGGAGGACTGAAATTATAAATTATGAAGGCAGAACTGAATTGTCAAGAATGATAACTCAAAACAAATGT
The DNA here is from genome assembly GCA_963942565.1 of Maea johnstoni. Taxonomy (NCBI): domain Eukaryota; kingdom Metazoa; phylum Annelida; class Polychaeta; order Spionida; family Magelonidae; genus Maea; species Maea johnstoni. The sequence continues at coordinate 4,066,121 of OZ012695.1, read as the reverse complement.
CTAATAGTCTAATTGCCTTAAACTCAACTAAGTCAACACTTGGACAATGAGAGAACAGGAAGACCTAACCAGCTGGTCCTAACTGTTAATGGGAGGTAATTAAGAGAACAATAGTCTCCTTGTGTCCAGAACAGGCACCACTCAAACAGATACATCCTTAATCCTGAAGCCACCTATTCAAATAATCAGGGTTATTGCAATTTCCCCCCATCCCATTCAAAACTGAACAATAAGAGGTGTTAATGTGAGGGGAGAGTGGAGGAAATTAGAATTCACATTGCCATTACCAACAACCTCCATTTGTACAGGAGGTGACCAGGTTGTGAGTTTAATATAAGATGAATTGAGATCATATACATCTAAGCAATGTTAAGATGTAGAAGATAGATATCTGAAAAAGTTTTGAAAACATGATGTTACCATCTGCATTCTCAGAGGTAGATTTCACTCACTACCTGGTCATTTTTATATCATTTCCTGTACAAAATCAAGGTTGTTGGTATACCCCGACAATGTGGATTCTGTTTTCCCTCCACTATCCCCTCATTTACACCCCTTATTGTTCAGTCTGGGGGAGTGGGATATGATTTGGGGGGAAATTGCATCTACCCTGATTAACTGAATGGGTGGCTTCAGGATTATGGATGTAGAGGTGAATGGAGACTTTGCATTTGCAGACAGGATGGAGGTGTCAGTCAATCACATCTGTACACTTACCATTTGACATCAAACTAGCTGAGTTATTGATTTAATTATGAACATTCATATTAAATGCCCAATTTGCTAAATGCTTATAAAATAACTATGTATTGATTCTTTTAAAACATGCATTTGTGATCTTATTAACTGTTGGATACTTTTTTCAGGAGTAGATAATACATCTCTATTAGGCGAATGGAGAATCCATGGAAATTTAGTTTTTAAAATCATTTAGACTGCTGATCTTTGACTGACTTTGTATAAAACAGTATCATATGAGTCTTCCATATGACTATATTCTATCTTTGAGTGATGTAACGAAATTGTGTTCTTTGAGAAAAGTTTGATGTTCTGAATTCTTCCCCTTCTACACTTGTGCCAAAGGTTTCCTGTCAACAACAGTGTGTAAGTTCCACCTGAAACACTGAATAAATTCCTAACTGAAATCTAAAATATATATATATATGCATACATAGAGACGTTGATATGGCCCATTATAACCATGCACATGCATGTACTTATTGAAATAAATGTCTTATAAAAAGTCACTGAATTTATACTAGAGTGTAAACAATTCATTAACATGTTTAAAAATGTCTTTTTAAAGAGTTACTCACAAATTTATTTGGGTGTCCTGATGGGTGATTTTTGAGATGGTAAGATGGTCTTAGAAGAAAATATGGTGGTTTTAACATTCTGTGAAATGTTACTGTCAGGGAGGAGTTGAACAACAAACACCCTGCAGTAAAATGTTCATAACCTTTTCATAAATGGGAATACAGTAAATCTGACTGAAGATCCAGAAACTTCAGAATTCTAGCTTTCCAAATGTTTAAGATACATATTGCTTCAATAAACTTTATTTCTTGTGTTAGATGCTAACTTTAACTTGATCGAGCTCATATGCTTTTCACAACTGACATGGTATCTTTCAATTTTGAAATTTAAAAGCAACATCAAGTTCCCTTAAATGTAAAATCTGTATAATTTGACAAGATGTTAGAATATTAATACTCAGGGTTCTGCAGTATGGACTCCCATTCATTACATAAGTGTTTTGTAGCCAACCAAGACTTCCTGTTCAAAATAATCACATTATTTTCTAGTTTCAATGTATGATTCTAAATTAATGTAAGTACTCTTCCTATACATATGATCGGTACTTTTGGATTTTCATTTCAATACCTATCAAGAATTTCAAATTTGCCCACCACAATCACAAGAAAAGGCCTTTTTACTTGCAGTACCTGAACAAAACACTGCCTCATCATCATTTCATCTGAAACAGTGTGACTTTTTGATGTGTTATCTAGTTCCAAAGGAACACTGAAATCGGTGAAAATAGCAGTGGCTACTAGAAAAGTTAGACACCAGTTTCAGTGACCATTCATGGTGTTCAAATATAGATCGATAAGATAGCTACATATCAATATGTATTCTGATATAGGTATGTTACTATGTACCAAAAATCTACACGTCTTTATCAAATTGATGTGTGTTCCAGCATTGTGCACAATTCGTTTCACGATGATGGTCACCAGTAAGTCATGATTTCCATCTCTTTATCTTAATCAATAATGATGACACACAACTGGTTATTTAAAGTCATTATTCAACTAGAAAATGCAAATGAAATACGTTTCCCAACTCTTAAAGTCTCTTTGCAAGCGAGTGCGAGTCATCGACTCCCGAGTGAGTATCAAATAATAATCATCCGAAATAAAGTCAAACACTAACCTGAAAAAGCCCTTGAGTAAAGTCTGTTTTGCCATACTGTCACGCTGTATTTGTTTAAAATCCGTTACCACATTGTAAGTTTGATCGCTGGTTTGTTTACTGTGTCGTATATCAGTCTATGTTTGTGTGTTTTTGTGTTGTTAAATATATATACTGTTTTTTTTTCATTTGTTTTGAGCGCCGATGACCTACGTCATTCAATATCCGGCACTGATTTTAACCTCTCAGGATTGAAGAGCGGTAATTGGTACCAGAATATTACGGTAGATGGCGCTCCTGGCGATCTCGCCAGGAGATTAGTTTCTAGAAAAGCCGCAGGTGGCGCTCTTCGCCGCGACTTGACCTGCCAGATTTGACCGGTGCCAAACGTCCAGTTTCTAACTTGAGCGGTGCCTTGTCACCGGAACCACCCGTGTGGATCCGCCGGTGCGCATAAGGGTTAACCATTCCAATGCTGAAGCTACTTTCATTCAAAGCACAATGACACAAAGATTTTTGAAAAACATATAAACCCTGTCATGTTGGTATTCATTGGATAGCTCTCGCTGAGTCCTCTCAGATTAGTATCCATATGCCAGGTTTTTAGTCATTTTTCAGGTTTTTTGCATCATAATGTGTATTGGGAAAATTAGCCACCAGCCGCATAAGGGTTAACCCTTCCAATGCTGAGGCTACTTTCATCCAAAGCACAATGACGCGAATATTTTTGAAAACCATCTAAACCCTGTCATATTGGTATTCATTGGATAGCTCTCACTGAGTCCTCTCAGATGAGTGCCTATGTGCCAGGGTTTCAGTCATTTTTCGTGTTTTTTGCATCATTTTGTATTGGTCAAATTAGCCACCAGCTGCATAAGGGTTAAGAAGAGACCAATCAGTTACGTTCATCCCTAATTCTGGTACCAGAAATACAAATGGAATCACAACTATTAGCCTTTAGTGAGCAAGCCTCTTCAATGATGATAATCTCTTGATAAATATAGACATAAATGGTCAATAAATGATTGATTAAATATTATGCATTCTCATCAGAGGAATAATATTCTATCCAATATTACGTCAGTAGTCTATTCTGCTTACTCCTTGGGATTTGTATCAATATTATGAAATGGCCTGATGACTGATGTATGAATGGTTTCGGTAGAGATCCATTAGTCATACTGATGATGATGATGATGAGGAACAGGATGATGATGATGATGATGATGATGATAATAATACTAATAATTATACTAAAAATAGTACCAATATTACTACTGCTACTACTACTACTACTACTGCTTTTACTACTTCTACTACTACTACTACTAATAATAAAAATAATAATAACAATGATCATAATGGTAATGATAATAATGATAATAATGATAATGAAAAAAATGATAATAATAATAATAACAATAATAATAATAATGATAATAATAATAATAAAATTATTATCAATAATGATAATGATAATATCAATAATAATAATAACAATGATAATAATAAAAATAATAAAAATAATCATAATAATAATTATAATAATAATAATAATGATAATAATGATAATAATAAGATAACAATAATAATAAAAATAATGATGATGATATCAATCTTTATTTCACGAGGGTAACAGTCAAATACAGGATTTGATTTTCGCTGAGGCCCTCAGATTTAAGGATTATACCTTTCAAGCTTTAGGCCAAATGTTCTTCAAGGTATTAATTGTCTCTTGAATGATGAGAGAAATGGTGCCATTTTCATATTTTAAAGGATAAAGAATTCAATATTACTATGAACTGCTATTATGCTAATACTCATTCAATCAGGTATCTGGGCTGTACCAATAATCTAATCAATATGGAGATATCTTGATAACAAAGCAAGATTGCGGGAAATATTTGACTGAAAGTTGTCGTTCCTCTTGCCTCGAACAATCCCTCTTCAAATATTTGTCCAATATTACTCTATTTAAGGAGTTATGTTCGAAATCGTCAGACGATTTGCGCACTTCATCAAAATATTTGACTGAAAGTTGTCTTTCCTCTTGGCTCAAACAATCCCTCTTCAAATATTTGTCAAATATTACTCTATTTAAGGAGTTATGTTCGAAATCATCAGACGATACGCGCACCTCATCTAGATATGGAGATATCTTGATCATAAAGTAACATTGTGGGAAATATTTGACTGAAAGTTGTCGTTCCTCTTGGCTCGAACAATCCCTCTTCAAATATTTGTCAAATATTACTCTATTTAAGGAGTTATGTTCGAAATCGTCAGACGATACGCGCACCCCATCCAGATATGGAGATATCTTGATAATAAAGCAACGTTGCAGGAAATATTTGACTGAAAGTTGTCTTTCCTCTTGGCTCGAACAATCCCTCTTCAAATATTTGTCAAATATTACTCTATTTAAGGAGTTATGTTCGAAATCATCAGACGATATGCGCACCCCATCCAGATATGGAGATATCTTGATAATAAAGCAACGTTGTGGGAAATATTTGACTGAAAGTTGTCATTCCTCTTGCCTCGAACAATCCCTCTTCAAATATTTGTCAAATATTACTCTATTTTGATGAGTTATGTTCGAAATCGTCAGACGATACGCGCCCTCCATCCAGATATGGAGATATCTTGATAATAAAGCAACGTTGCGGGAAATATTTGACTGAAAGTTGTCTTTCCTCTTGGCTCGAACAATCCCTCTTCAAATATTTGTCAAATATTACTCTATTTGATGAGTTATGTTTGGAATCGTCAGACGATACGCGCACCCCATCCAGATGCAAATGGATTATTGATCAAGCTGTCAAATAGAGGTAAACATAGGAACTGGCAATCATCAATTAGCGAATACATCCACGGGGATTATTTGTCAAAAGATTATCTCTCATATATAGCGCCACCTATTTGCCAGGACAGGAACTACAATTAGTTTAACCCTATCATTCTCAGAACAACATATTTTGATATCCACATAGGCACATCACATATACAAACAATGCGATAGGGGAACATTTGAAGGAGAAATTTCATCCAAAAATTATGAACAACTCTCTTTCCAATATTATATAAAATCATTCTCAATTCTTAAGTTATTATCAAACGGCATATTCTGACGGAACATTTCAGCATTAAAGGGTTAACCCTTTCCTGCTGATGACAACATATTTTGATATCAACATAGTACAGGTGAACTTGGATATGACGGACCACTGTATGACGGATCTTTGCATATGACGGACGATATGCTTGGTCCCAGTCCGATGCATATCAAGTTTTTGTCATTTGTATACGACGGATTTTGCATATGACGGACCAATTTTCCTGACCAGTCCCATTGAGTCCTTCATACATGGTCTTTAGCCAGCAGGGCGTATGAGTGCCTTTTAGGACAACCCGGCCTTAAAAAGAACACCTCAGGACACCCAAATTCTTTAGTGTGGAATTCCTAAAAAACTCAATCTCAAGCTTATAATGGTATTTTTCCATCTCCTTATAATTCCCATGACATTGTTTAATGATATCATGCCTTATTTTGATGAATTTATACATGTTTATGGTTGAAATATGAATATATTGTAATCCCCCTAAAAAATTTGGACGCCCCAAAATTTTAAAACTGCCAATTTTAGGCACCCAGTTTCTAAATCCTGGCTAAGACACTGCCGTCATATCCAAGTTCACCTGTAACATACAAAGCATTTGAATTCTGAATATTATGTCACAGCACCACCTATTTGTGAGGACATGAACTATAACTTGTTTAACCTTTTCATGCTCATAATACCATATTTTGATATCTGCATATACATATACAAACCATTTGTATTTTGAATATTATTTTTACATCTGTGGCAAACAGATGGTCTGCCATAAAGGAAAACATCTTGATAAAAAAGAAAAACATACTTGTATATAAAGTTTTGACTGAATATTCAATTGAGGAGATATGTTGGAAGTTGTCAGACCATGTCTGCAATCCAGATCTATGCAAATGGGTTAAACCAATTCACACTAAGAGTGGCATAAACGGGCCTGACAATTTTGATAATATTTCTCAAACAAAGGCATCTTTTTGAAAATATCTGAAAAAGAAATCTTAATCAGAAGCCAAACAACAATTCTCGTTCAAATATTTTGCGAACTTTTACTTCATTCCCAAATTAATTTCAAAAGTATGAAAGTAGCAGACGATACTTTCTTGAGGAACTCTGAGTATGAATGGTTTAAGGAATGATTGGGTTAATAGACATTCAATATTGCCTCCCACTACTACATCCACATCTATTGGCCTAAGACCCACACTTGCTTGCACCAGGCTAGCCGAAGTTGAGGTCGGAAAATATTGATAATATTTTTCAAACAAAAGCATTTTTAGAAAAATATTTGAAAGAGAAATCTTTATCAGAAGCCAAACAATAAATCTCCTTCAAATATTTTGTTAACTTTCGCTTTATTCCCAAGTTATTTTCAAAAGTATGAAAATAGCAGACAATACTTTCAGGAGGAACTCTGAGTGTGAATGAGTTAAGGAATGATTGGGTTGGTAGACTTTCCAGATTGCCTCCTACTACTGCGTGCATATGTACAGTATTGGCCTAAGACCCACCCTTGCTGGCACTGGGTGATGCGCAATTGAGGCCTGACAATTTTGATAATATTCTTCAAACAAAAGTATTTTTTGAAAAATATTTGAAGGAGAAATCTCAATCTGAAGCCAAATAACAAATTTCCTTCAAACATTTTGTAAACTTTCATTTCAGTCCCAAGTTATTTTGAAAAGTATGAAAGTAGCAGACGATACTTTCCACTGAGGAACTCTGAGTATGAATGGGTTAAGGGATGATTGGGTTGGTAGACTTTCCAGATTGCCTCCCACTACTACGTGCATATATGTATTGGCCTAAGACCCACCCTTGCTGGCACTGGGTGATGCGCAATTGAGGCCTGACAATTTTGATAATATTCTTCCAACAAAAGTATTTTTTGAAAAATATTTGAAGGAGAAATCTTAATCTGAAGCCAAATAACAAATTTCCTTCATATATTTTGTCAACTTTCATTTCATTCCCAAGTAATTTTGAAAAGTATGAAAGTAGCAGACGATACTTTCCACTGAGGAATTCTGAGTATGAATGGGTTAAGGGATGATTGGGTTGGAAGATTTCAAGATTGCCTCCTACTGGTACGTGCTCACGTACTGGCCTCAGACCCACCCTTGCTGGCACCAGTTGAGATGAAATCGACATCGTAATATTTCACCTGCACCACTCTCCAAGTCATGTGACCCAAAATGAAATGTACGGCCGTAATTTACAGTGTAACATTTCACCTGCATGACTCTCAAAGTCATATGTGATCCAAATGAAATGTACACCTGATCTGCAGAGAGATTACCTGTCAATTCAAATACATGTACCAATAAGGCAATAATACTATTATTAATAATGATAATAATAATAATGATGATAATAATGATGATAATAATAATAATAATAAAAATGATGATACTAATACTAATAATACTAATAATAATACTAATAATACTAATAATACTACTACTAATAATAATAATTATAATAATAATGATAATAATAGTAATAATAATAATGATATGCTCAAGGTTGCCTCCGACTACATGTACATGCACTGGCAAGACGAAATCGACGACGTAATATTTCACCTGCACCACTCTACAAGTCATATGACCCTAAATGAAATGTACAGGGGGACCTGCTCATGACAGATCACCTGTTCCACAGAGAGATCACCTGTCAATTCAAAGGCAGGTTCATGAAAAAAACACGAAATCTGCATAACATTTCCCAGGTGTTTGTATTCAAAGGCTGTTTCATGAAAGAAGACATGAAAACTGCATTATATTTCACAGGGGTTTGTAAACGCCACCTGCCTCTATGTTCACTTGAAGTTGTTCCCATGTTATGATTTATCCTACCCCCAGGAAATTTGAAATTTCCTAGGAGAATCTCCCCCTCAAACTATAAAAAACTTTCCCTAGATGTTATATACAGGATGACAGTCTGGTGCCACCTATAGGCAGTCCATGGTACAACACCCTATTTTTCACTACCTGGTGCCACCTATAGGCAGTCCATGGTACAACACCCTATTTTTCACTACCTGGTGCCACCTATAGGCAGTCCATGGTACAACACCCTATTTTTCACTACCTGGTGCCACCTATAGGCAGTCCATGGTACTACACCCTATTTTTCACTACCTGGTGCCACCTTTAGGGAGACCATGATACTTCATCCTATGCTTCACACTGCCTTTCTCTAAATGGAATATACACTAAATAAAGATTTTCCCTCAAGTTGTGTATTTTTGTGATACATACCACCCTAGGTAGATAGATATGTATATATTATAGCCAGGCTTAGTGATATCATGAGATTCAGATGGCCTTGTATTGCATCTTTGTGGGCGGACGATAACGGTCTTGGGCATGTCTCCCAGAAAATATGGGCTTTAACCCTTATGCTGCTGGTGCCTAAATTGACCAAATACAAAAGGATGCAAAAACCCTGAAAACTGACTGAAACCCTGACAAATGGGTACTCATCTGAGAGCAGTCCACGAGAGCTATCCAATGAATACCAACATGACAGGGTTTAGATGGTTTTTAACTATCTTTGCGTCTGTGTGCTTTGGACGAAAGTAGCCCCAGCATTGCAATGGTTAAGATGCATTTTGGGGCATTTATAGGTAAAATAAGGGGAGATAAAAATTGAAAAAATTAAATAGAATTCCCAAATTGCTTCAAATGGTAATGGATCTGTCAATTCCCAACTTGGCACCTATAATTTAACATCTTGTCACAAATTCACCTGCTCCTGAGGTGAATACCCCTAAACGAATATCAAGGTCAATAATCCATGCAAGGTGAATGCTTTTAGCACAAATGGATTAACCTTTATGCTGCTGCTGGCTAATTTGGCCAATACAAAATGATGCAAAAACACTGCAAAATGACTGAAACCCTGGCAAATAGGTACTCATATGAAAGCACTCAGCGAGAGCTTTCCAATGAATACCAGCATGACAGGGTTTCGATGGTTTTCAAAGAACTTTGCGTCGTCGTGCTTTAGATGAAAGTGGCCTCAGCATTGGAAGGGTTAACCCTTCTGAGGCTGAGGCTACTTTCGTCCAAACCACAAGGTATTCATTGGAAAGCTCTCGCCGAGTAGTCTCAGATGAGTACCCATTTGTCAGGGTTGTCAGCCATTTTTTAGGTTTTTTGCATCACTTTGTATTGGTTGTATTAGTTACCAGCAGCATTATAAAGGAATAACACATTCACACTCAGAGTTCCCTTTAATTTGGCCGATACAGAATGATGCAAAAAAACACCTGAAAAATTACCAAAACCCTGGCACATGGGCACTCATCTAAGAGTACTCAGCGAAAGCTATGCAATGACAACATGACAGGGTTTAGATGGTTTTCGAAAATCTTTGCGTCCTTGTGCTTCTGGCGAAAGTAGCCTCAGCATTGGAAGAGTTAACCCATTCACTCTCAGAGTCCCTCTATCTAGAAAGAATCGTCTGCTACTCTCCTACTCTTGAAGATAATTTGGGAATGAAGCAAAATCTTGCAAAATCTTTGAATGTAAATTCTTGTGTGGCTTCTGATAAACATTTCTCCTACAAATATTTTCAAAAAAATACTTTTGTTAGTAAAATATTTCCAAAATTGTCATGCCTTTTTTGGCCACTATGAGTATAAATGGGTTAAGGTCCATCCCTGGTGGAACCTTTTAGCAAAAATGGATTAACCCTTTAACCCTTACATTTCCCTTTAAAAATTGTCACCTGGAAGATAACTTTGAAAATGTAGCAGAAGTTAACCCATTAACACTCAAACCAGCCAGAACAATAATATTTTACTAACAAAAGCCTTTTTTAGAAAATATTTGAAAGAGAAATGTTCATCAGAAGCCAAACAACAACTCTCCTTCAAATATTTTGTGAACTTTCACTTTATTCCCAAGTTATTTTCAAAAGTATGATAGAAGCAGACGGCTCTTTCTTGGGGAACTCTATGTGTAAATGGGTTAACAATACTATTTGAAGGAGAATAGTAGATATTGTTGTGATTGATGTTTCTACTTCATATAACTACCAAGATATGCATTTATTAGTGAGATATTTCAAGTCTAGTTGCTCTTTCTTATTCTGAGCATTAACTCTTTTGTTACCAGAGGTTTCTACTTCATATAACTACCAAGATATGCATCAATTAGTGAGATATATCAAGAGTAGCCTAGCTGTTCTTTGTAAATCTAAGCATTAACTCTTTTGTGTCTAGAACTCCCATGAAAAGTGTCGTTTGGGTCTAAGGCAATTTGATAAATATAAACTCTAAAAATGACCATACATTCACAAAATGAATAGAGCTGTGAGTTAGGTTCTGACAAATATAACTTAGTCAGGAAATATAGGCCCCAGTAACACCTTATATAGAATCTACTGGTCCTGCAAAATGTTTACTGATCCTAAAAGATTTTCTTTAACATGACAAGAAAAAACAGCATACCCGGTAACATTCACTGACAACATCTTAAAAATTAATTCTATCTTCATTTATTTCAAAATCATTTGGAAATTCTTAAGGGGAAACCTGTTAACAAGAATGTCCCCAAATGTTTACTGGCCTGTAGGACCAGTTGACGTCTTTTTTTACTACCCCAAAGCCATTTTTCTTTTTAATTTTTACTCGCCTTGGGCCAGAAATTCACTGTTAGCGTCGAGCCCTGTTCCTTCCACTCTGGGTATCAGGGGGTTAATCATTCTCTCTGTGTGTGACCAGAACAAATATCGCCGAGGTAATCGGCTTTAGTCAGAGGTGTATTTTGCGGTGAACAGCCGTAGCTGTCTTGCAATATTCTTAGCTTTGCAGGCTGAAGATTGGCATGATGTCGTGAGCAATATGCCTCGCAGTCGACTCGTCGGGATTAAGTGACATTCCATTAGTGTTCGCAGTATAACCTACTACGCTCGTAACGTGCACTGACACACGTGACGTAAAACACCGGAGAAAACAGAAAAATACTGTCATTTTCTTACCAGGAGGGAAGCGCTTAAAAACAATTGAGCTTGCGTGACCACAGCCTTGATAATATCTTGAGTTTTGTTTATCGTTACTTTTTCTGCCTAATTTCTGACAAATGTGATGTAAAACATCGGAGAAAACAGAAAAATACTGTCATTTTCTTACGAGGAGGGAAGGCCTAAAACAATTGAACCTGTGTGACAACTGCCTTTAATAGTAACATTTTCATTTTGAGTGGGGTTTTTTCATCGTCACTTTTTCTGCCATATTAGGGCTACATCATGCCTCAATAACATTTTAAGTTATTTTTTCATTGTCACTTTTTCTGCCATATTAGGGCTACATCATGCCTCAATAACATTTTGAGTTATTTTTTCATCGTCACTTTTTCTGCCATATTAGGGCTACATCATGCCTCAATAACATTTTGAGTTATTTTTTCATTGTCACTTTTTCTGCCATATTAGGGCTACATCATGCCTCAATAACATTTTGAGTTATTTTTTCATTGTCACTTTTTCTGCCATATTAGGGTAGTCAATTTTCAGGTTTTTTGCATCATTTTATATTGGCCATATTGGCCACCAGCAGCATAAGGGTTAACATAACAATAGGATTCATAAGCTGATCTGCTGCTATCCAAAACACTCATAATTCTAAGACTTGCTTTTTCTAATCCCTGGTAGTATAACATCTATGACATTAACAGTGACTTAACATAACAATAAGATTTATAAGCTGGTCTGTTGCTATCAAAAAACACTCATAATTCTAAGACTTGTTTTTTCTAATCCCTGGTTGTATAACATCTATGATATCAACCATCTTGGCCCTTCTATCCAAACTACATTGCTATCCAAAACGCTCATAATTCTAAGAAGACTTGTTTTTTATCCAACCCTTGGAAGTGTTGCATGTATGCTTCACTAAATACAGGGCCATTAGCTTGCTTTATGGGGACATTAAAGAGACTGGAACACGCCTGGAAAGCAAAATGCCAGGATCAAAAAACAATGTCCTCCCTAGACCTGTAAATACAATCCATCACAGAACAAAGGGTTCGAAAATACGAACCATTTAGTTGCACCGGCAGATATGTGGCTGGATTACTGTGTATCCATGGCTTGAAATACCTAGTGATTTTTAGCTTTGAAATTGTTTTTTATTGTCTCAAAAAAACTCCCAAGGTAAAATAATAAAATATAGAGAATGTACCTCCCATTTTAAAAAGGACCCCCCCCCCCCCCCCCCCCCCCCCCCGAGCCTTTTTACGATCCTGAACTTGTCCCCTAAGTTGCGGTCTGTTTTCTCTCCCCCCCCCCCCCCCCCCTTCAAGGTAAAATAATAAAATACAGAGAATGTACCTCCCATTTTAAAAAGGTCCGCCCCCCTCACAGCTCTTGAGGATTCCGAACCTGTCCCCTAAGTTGTGGTCTGTTTTCCCTCCCCCCTCCCTTCAAGGTATAATCGTAAAATACAGAGAATGTACCTCCAATAATAAAAAGGCTCCCCCTCACAGCTCTTGAGGATTCCGAACATGTCCCCTAACTTGTGGTCTGTTTTCTCTCACTCCGACACATTGTAGAACTGTAGAATTTTCTTGCCTATTAATCTTGACATTTGCCTGACAACATTGCTGGCTGTTTCCCAATGTGCGAGTCTTGCCAGATCCTCCTACTCCATGTTATCCCATTAATGCTTACGAGTTCCTACATAAATTGTCGTCTGGATCTAAGATACTTTTAGCGATAACTTTGAAATTGAGAAAGATTTTACAAAATATTTGAAGGAGAGTTGTTGGTAATGTTTTGATCAACATTTCTCAATCAAATGTTTTGCTAGTTATGCTTTCCCCTGCAGGATTTTATCAACATCGTCAGACTGCTTTTCAATGCTGCGAGCATTGATGGGTTAAACTCTCCGAATGAATAATATTTACCCTCACTTGCTACTCTAAAAAGCCTTTAACCCATTCATGCTTAGAGAGTACTGCCAGAAATCGTCTGGATTTATAATACTTTTGACGATAACTTAGGAATTAAGAACGACTTCGCAAAATATTTGAAGGAGAGTTGTTGGCAGTGTTTTCCTTAACATTTCTCCATCAAATATTTTCCGCAACTATGCTTTCTCTTGGAGGATTTCACAGAAATTGTAGGGGTGCTTTTGGCTTCCGTGAGCATTAATGGGTTAGAGTTCTCATTGAAAAGCATAGAGCAGAAACAAGGGATCCACCGCGGCATAGTGGTTACAATTAAGTGTACAACAAAAACTGGACAAATAAATCTACTTCTTTGTGTGTGGTCTTGTATATTTTCATTTTTGTTCTATCTCACCAGGTAAAAATCGTTGGGCTGTGAAGAGAAATATAATGTGACATGCTTGCCCTAGAGATATTGACGAACGAGAGCAAGAAATTTACAAAAAGAACTGAAACCAAAAATAGAAATTTCAATTGAACACAATTGTACATTGCAATGTAAAAATATAAAAATCCCCATCTCTGGACAATGGCAACAACAATAAAACTTAAGGAAAAGAACAATGCCTGTAGTTGAAATTTCAATTGAATACAAGAGTACATTGTTGAGGAAAAATGAAAAAATACCCATCTCTGGGACTATGGCAACAACAATGAAACAATGAAACAAAGGAAAAGAACAATGCCTGCAGATGAAATAAGGCTGTTTCACACTGTTTCTCACATTCAAGTCTCCCCCATTGTTACAAATCCCCTTAGTGGTGAAGAGAAATATAATGTGGCAAGCTTGCCATAGAGATATCGTCGAATGAGAGCAAGAAATTTATAAAAAATAACTGAAAACGAAGATAAAAATTTCAATTGAATACAATAGTACATTGATACAAAAAAAATAAAAGAAATAATACCCAGCTCAGGGACATAGCAACAACAATGAAACAACGGAAAAGAACAATACTTGTAATGAGATTTCAATTGAATACAATAGTACATTGTTGGGAAAATGATAAAAAATGATACCCAGCTCAGGGACAATTGCAACAATGATGCACCAATGGAACAAAGGAAAAGAACAATGCATGTAGTTGAAATAAGGCTGTTTCACACCGTTCCTCATCTTTAATTCTCCGCCATTGTTACAAATTCCCTTAGGGGTCACCCATGAGTAACATACCCTGTAACTGCTCTGCCTAACTGTATTAGCAAAGACAATTACCATAAATTTAGAGTTCAAACTCCTTAAAGTGAGCCTTAATTTAAGCACCATAGGGCACTGAGCCAAAATAAATAAGATGACCCAGTCTGCCTCAGTGCTAACTCAAAATGTTACTGGCCCTGTAGGACCAGTAACACTTACGATCTACTAGTCCTGTATAGTAGTTATTGGTCCTACAAATCTTTCTTCAACATAACAAGAAAAACATTGCATAAACTTCACCAACATTTATTTTTATTTAACTATATTTATTTCAGAAATATTTGGGGACATTTGTGATGGGAAGTTTGTTAAAAAGAATGTCCCCAAATGTTAACTGGCCCTGTAGAACCATATGAGGTCTTTTTTACTGGCCCAAAGCCGTTTTGAAGAATTTTTACTGGCCTGGGGCCAGCGGTTCACTGTTAGCAACGAGCCATGTGAGTGATGTGACTATAATATATCTGAACTTCACTTGCCTTACTATCAAGGTTTAGTTATTCCACTGTGCGAAGAACAGACAGGGCTCAAAATTAGCTGGAGTCGGAAGCTGAAGGCTACCTTGAATTCTCTTGGGGCTCCCTCAAATTTCTGCAGTGAGCCCAAAGATGTATTGGTTTTCTATACACAACAACTTTAACCCTTCCAATGCTACTTTTGTCCGAAGCACAAGGACACAAAAATTTTTGATAACTCTCTAAACCCTATCATGTTGTATTCATTAGATAGATAAGTACGCATGTGCCAGGGTTTCAGTAATTTTTCAGCTTTTTCTGCATAATTTTGTATTGGCAAAATTAGCCACCAGCAGCATAAGGGGTACTTTTTATAGATGCAATTGTGCATCCTGGAAAAAACACTTATTTTTCAGCCCTGACCAAGGTACCAAGGTGGGGCTGCCCCGATAGCCAAATGGTCATTTTACAACAAAATCTTTCACCACACCCTATGTGTTTGGATGAAAGTAGTATCAGCATTGGAAGGAATAAAGTTGTTTTCAAAAGTATTATAAATAGTTAGATACAGATAACGATTTCTTTGGAAACACTTTTTTTAAGCATTGATGGGTTAAAGCCCTCCAACTCCTCATATGGAGATGACCATGTTGTACCTTGCCCCGCCATATTTTACCCAGGTTTATTTTCTCCCTTGTGCCGCCTTACATGCATTATTCTACGAGCGCGGGCCTGAAGACCGTATCGGCCGCCCAGCCCATTAGTATTCCGGGCACCTCCGGCCACTTGCGGGCCTAAATGGCCATGAAGGTGATGCCGTGTGCAGTAACTCACTCGTTTGTTTCGCACACCATAGTAAACGGCCTTCGCTTTAGAAATTGTCGTCTGCTTCTTAGATACTTTTGACAATAACTTTGGAATTGAGAATAATTCAGCAAAATATTTGAAGGAGAGTTGTTGGTAACTCACTTGTTTGTTTCACTCACCATAGTAAACGGCCGTTGCTACAGAAATTGTCGTCTGCCTCTAAGATACTTTTGACGATAACTTTGGAATTGAGAAAGATTCAACAAAATATTTGAAGGAGAGTTGTTGGTTACTTACTCGTTTGTTTCGCACACCATAGTTAACAGCCGTCGCTTTAGTTAACCCACAAGAAATTGTCGTCTGCATCTAAGATACTTCTGACGATAACTTTGGAATTGACGATGACTCAACAAAATATTTGAAGGAGAGTTGTTGGTAATGTTCTTATCAACATTTCTCCTTCAAATATTTTTCCTATAATTCTCCAGCCTAAAATATTTTATCAAAATTGTCAGGCTGGTTTTGGCCACTTCGAGCATTATTTGGTTAATGCTGAAACAAGTGTGGCGGTGACCAGGATAACAACAGGTACGTCTCTAGCGACATGAGAGAGATGACATCTTGGTGAAAATTCTCTGAAAAAAGCATCTTTTGAGACCTAAAAAAATTGTTTGTTTCCTGTAACGGTCCAAAATAAAATTGGGTAGGGAGGTAGATAAAAAGATTTTTTGGACTTTTCATGTGTGTTTTATGTTGATTGGGACTTGGAAGAGCGGAAAAACTTAAGGGTGCAGGTGGTAGTTTTTAGTAAAAACCTGTTACACCCAATCAGCATGATTTTTTGAACAATGATTTTTTTACCTACCTACCTACCTTTTTTTTCCGACAATTACAGACATCAAACATTTTTTAGGCCTACTACTCTTGCTGCTTCTATTACTACTACTACTACTACTACTACTACTACTACTACTACTACTACTACTCCTGCTGCTTCTACTACTACTACTACTACTACTACTACTACTACTACTACTACTACTACTACTACTACTACTACTACTACTACTACTACTACTACTTCTACTACTACTGATACTGATACTATTACTACTACTACTACTACTACTACTACTACTACTACTACTACTACTACTACTACTACTACTTCTACTACTACTGATACTGATACTATTACTACTGCTACTACTACTACTGATACTATTACTACTACTGCCACTACTACTGCTACTACTACTAATAAATTAGTACTACTACTACTTCTACCACTTACTGCAACTACTACTACTACTGCTACTGCTACTGCTACTACTACTACTACTACTACTACTACTACTACTACTACTACTACTACTACAACTACTACTACTACTATGACTACAATATCAATGATGACTACTACTCAGGGGTGTCAAACTGTCGAATTATCGCACATCCTTGCGACAGAGGCTTCATAATATATGTGACAGGCCAAATCCATTAAGCACTGTTTAACTCGCCAAATTATTGGCCTGCATGGCTAGTAGAGCCTTATATTAGATATTCTCAAATGTATTATTTATGCAGATTTCATTGTACAAGTGAACTCCACCATTTTAATGGTGTTATCTATTGTTCAATTGGCGTCTCCATAATTGATATGAGGCTAATTTTATAGTGCCAAATGATTATATCATAATAAGATAGTGCCAACAGTTTTTGAATCATTTATCACACTAATTTATTAACCCTTATGCTGCGGGTGGCTAATTATGCCAATAGAAAGTTATGTAAAAAGCCTTAAAAATCATTGAAACCCTGGCATATGGGTTCTCATCTGAAAGTACTCAATTGAAGCTATCCAATGAATACCAACATGACAGGGTTTACTAGAAATGTTTTTCAAAAATCTTTGCATCCTTGTGCTTTGGTCGAAAGTAGTCTCAGCATTGGAAGAATTAAAAGATGTTGTGCTCCAGGACTTTTATTTTTGGACACCCCTGCTACTTCTCTTTCCACTACTACCATTTGTCTCTACCAATGGAAGTACATGTAGTACACACATTTTAAAGTCAGGTCAGATGGTATGAGGTGGCGCCATCTATAATCAGCAGAAACATGTATATAGCAAATATATAAAGAGATCTATCATCAATTCAGTGTTCGTGCTGTTTGGAGTTAAGATTCTGTTTATCAACTTATGAACATTTTTCTACTGAATAAAATATTTTAATGGACAAATATCTTTCTGAACGGAAATTCTACTGTTCAAACCTTAGATGAATAAAAGAATGGATATGTAGCGAGAAACCAATTATTAATAAGATACCTTACACTTCCGAGTGCGCATGTCCGCAATTTACTGCGGGATGACAAAAGTGATCCAAACAAATACGTCCAGGCAAACACGTTGCGCTACGGCCATGCACCCACATGGCTGTTGGCTAAGTTGAAATGGTCTGAAACTGCTGTTGGATAGTTGCAATCATGTCGGATGGGTCATCTTGTACTTTAGGACCTCAATTCTGCTACGTACCAAAATTGATGTCTTGCTGGGGAAATTTTGGTACATGGCAGAATTGTCTTAAAATTTCATTTTACCAGCGTAAATCTCAGTGCCGGCGTTGTGACTTGTGAGTTGTGGATTGTTTTGCAAGGAGAGGGTATCAGCGCAGCTTGAAGGAATTTGACAGTAAATTGGACAGTTTTAGTGTTAAGATATAGGAGATAGGGAGAAAGCATTACTCGACCCATTTTCACCACTTCTGATATTTCTATAATATATTGCTTCTTAAATTTAAAATGAATACTATCCTTGTTTATATCCTTGTTTACATGTGAAAAGACCCTTACATCTGGGGTCAGTCACAGGAAAGGCATGTCTATTCACCTTTTTTTTTAAATGTATGCAATTTGTAAAGTGTGGTACGCTAGAGCTGAAATGATTCAATGAATCTGAGAAAATCTTTAATTTTGAATAGATTGATAGTAGAATCACAATAAAATGTAGTGATTTGATTTTATTTTATTTGGTCTAGTATGATGTGTTTTACATAGCATTTGGCATACAAAAAAATCATATATAAATGTGACTTAGTGTCATAGTCTACCATACTCCGTGTACATGTTGTGCAGTCTTGTTTCTGTGTTTCTCTTTCAATGCTTGCCTGATTATTGTTAAAATGTCTTCCCTTTATCTTTGTAGATTTGATAACGAAGCACTTATTTTAGAACTTATTAAGGCCATTCCCTCTTCTACCCAAACCTTTCAACTTCCCAGAGAGATGCACACAAGAGAGTGGCTGGTTGGCGACAACTGCCATTAGGCCCAGTATACAAATGTCGTCTACCGCGGATAACCCAGCTGATAAACATGTCTGCAGTGTACTCAATACTGTACTTGTTTTATCACAAACTAAACCGGATTCTTTAATATACAGCTCTAATATTGCCTTGATGCAATATATATCAATTTACGTCCCCCCCACCTCCTCCGCCTTATAGCCCAGGTCACACGCGAGCTCTGGTTACACCCGAATCTTCATCCTAGGTCTTGTTCTGATGGTGATCCTACTTGTATACACCAGAAAGACTCAATTCAAGAGGTGAAATTTTTCATTGAGGATGTAATATTTTGGTAGAACATGCAAATTTGTGCCGAGACAGGGCGGCCGCGACTGCAAGTCAGTTGGAGAAGGAATATGTCACTTAACTCTCGAAACAAAAGTTGATCACCTCAACCCCCCCACCCATTGCACACTTCTGGGTCCCCGATTTAAGGACAATGGCC
>OZ012695.1:4037971-4046188 GCA_963942565.1 Maea johnstoni | reverse complement strand
ATATATATATATATATATATATATATATATATATTCGTCACTGGCAACTATCTCACTTGCCCCCGCCCGAGCAGAGAGAGAGAGAGAGAGAGAGAGACAGTTAGCAGTCAGTGGCAATGCCTTAGACCACCCACTTTTTATGTGGCACAGGTGTGTCTTATAATTGGCTTATAATCGTATGAACTTAATGGGACTGTAACCTTGGGCTGCCATCTAACTACATAAATGGACACATATACACATCATAAACTCAGGACCCGCCACAAAACTACTCCACACCAACCACACCAGGAGTCCGGACTCCCAAACACCAAAAATTTGGCAAAATGACAGTCAATTGTATTTTGTAAGATTTTCTGTATTTGTTGAGTCCAACGAAATATTTCAAAAGTTTCCGTCATACCAGACAACAGGGACATAAAATGATGTAAAGAAGAAAACTTTGTATTGCTATATGTCAATAAATGGGGTTGGTACAACTACTATAATTGTAAATTCAGGTAACTGACTTTTGACCCCCACAATATCATAAATCCTCAGTTTTGACCCCCTGTTTCCAATTCCTGGGTAAGACCCTGAACCACACATTACGTGGCCGGGTATGGGGTATAGTTATATATAGGATTGTAACATATTGAATTATTGAGTTTTTTGACCTAGAAATAGGGAAGTGTTGAGTTTCGGATTTCACATCTAAACATAGTTTAAGTGGTACGATATATTTGTTTTGCTATCCTATTGTTTGGCTACTGTAATGGATGAGGGGATAGGAGTTTCTGGGATATCCTTACATTTTGAAAATGCATGATTTGAGAAAACTTTACAAATAAAGAAATAATCAAATAAATAAAATGAATGTATAAAGAAACTATATATATATATATATAATATATATATATATATATATATATATATATTATATATATATATATATATATATATATATATATATATATTACATATATATATATATATATATATAGTATATATATATATATATATATATTATATATATATATATATATATATATATATTATATATATATATGATATATATATGTATATAATATATATATATATATATGTATATATATAATATTCATACATAGATATATATATATACATATATATATATATATATATATATATATATATATATATATATATATATATATATATATATATATATATATATATATATAATATATATATATAACTACACACATATATATATATATATATATATATATATACACACACATATATATTATATATATATATATATATATATATATATTTATATATATATATATATATATATATATATATACTTTTTAACTCGTTGCAGACATGAAAAGACTGAACTTAAAATATCCAAAATCTTCTTTGGGTATTAAACAATTAGGATCTTCAGAACTGCCTCGGTGAGTGTGTTGATTAGATATATAACTGGGACAGACCTGATTTGTACCGGTGTCATTAGAATATCCATGTTTATAGATGTTTATGGTGTTATATATTCCAATAAACCACATAACCTGATTATCTGATCTCAATAAAGCTTCGGAATTATGTCAGCATGCTTACAAGCTCGGATGCTCCAGGAATACATAAATACTGCCTACGTGCCTGTCCAGATCTGGCCACCTATTGAGCATATAGAGAACTAATTATCCTCTGTCGAGATGCCAGCTGTATGCTGTCAGAGGTTTGCCAAGTATGGCTGTGAGTTAAAGCGTTTCTACATTAAGGGATCTAGGGGGATTTGAAAATTAAAGCTAACTGCACTATGAAGCGTAACAAGTATTTATATTTCAGTCAAATAGTTTTTTTAAATTTTTTTATTTGTTGAAAATCAACTTTTCCCTTGCCCTCCTAAACCCAATAATGCCTAGAGATTTTAACCTTTATGCTGGTGGTGGCTATTTTGCATAATGCACCTAAGCAGCTGCCTTTGATGCGCAGTTTAATTTTTGTGTACATGTGTTGAATGAACTTAAGCCATCCTGACAGTGTGTTTTACGATACAAGCGTAGGGATCGGATATCAAAATAATGGTGTGCAGTTGAATAAATGTGTATTTCAGGGCTGTAATATTACTGCTACAATATTAACACAGTATACAGTATTGCATAAAACATAGAGCATTATAGAACCAAACGACCATTTCATGAGGAATGCTTATGTATGAATAGGACAAATTTGAAAGTTTTTGGATTTTTTCTAAAATTACAACCTTAGCTTTATTGATGAGGAAACACTTAATATTTCCTTTTAAAGGACTAAATAATTGTTTGTTTCCTGTAACAATCTGAAAAAATTTATGGTAGGAAAGTAGGCAAAAAAATATTTTTGATTTTTTTTTTCAAAAAACGTATGATTTATGCATGTTTTATGTTTATTTGGATTTGGAGGGATGAACAACTTAAGGGTAGGGATTTTGGAAACAAACAACTTTTCTTTTTTAGGCCTAAGTCTATTTAAAGATGCATGCTTTTGTGACTGATAATTTGGGATCAGCGGTTTACAGGTTAACCTTATAAACAGTTTCTCTTTTGTTTGAAATTTGGAATTTTCGCAATATTTCAAACTACAGTGAATAACTTTAGTGGAAACCTTAAGATTACTGTTGCCAGTAAGATTTATTTTGTTAATCCTTATGCTGCTGGTAACTAATTTGGCCAAAACAAAATTATGCAAAATACCTGAAAAATGACTGAAACCCTGGCACATGTGTACTCATCTGAGAGTTCTTACAGAGAGATATCCAGTGAATTCCAGCATGGCTGGGTTTAGATGGTTTTCAAAAACCTTTGCATTCTAGATCTTGTGCCTTGTAAAAAAGTAGCCTCAGCATCAGAATTTAAGGTTAAAACAAATCTTTATCCATGATGCCCTTATGGCCTTTGTGTTGAAAATGACACTTTCATGACAGAATGGCACCAGTCTATAATCTGCTTGGAAACGTTCACTTGTAAGTGAAGATTAGATGTTTACATTATTCATAACAAAGTGTCAGAGTGCATGTACTTCCTATTAGTTATTAGTCCCGGGCATTTCTGAGAAAAAATCAAGGTCCCCCCCCCCCCATGTAAATACTTAACCAAGGCAAATTCTTGACCCTTCCAATGCTGAGGCTACTTTCATCCAAAGAACAAGGAGCCAAAGAGTTTTGAAAACCATTTAAACCCTGTCCTGTTGGTATTTATTGGACAGCTCTTGCTGAGAACTCTTGAATGTGTACCCATGTGCCAGGGTTTCAGTCATTTCAAAATTTTTTGCATCATTTTGTAAAGGCCAAATTAGCCGCCAGCAGCATAAGGGTTAAAAGAATTGAACAGGGCAGGATAAGCTAGAATTATCCAAATGCTCTATGTTGTGAGGCTTGAATCATGTATACCACACTTTCATAATGATGGTACTTTAGAGTGGATATTTCGAGATATTTAGTTTTCTTTTCTGCCCATAGATGTAGACACCTTTCTATCCACTACAACAAAGCTGGCGTGTTTCCACGCTCTGTAGATCAATGGTTATTACTACAATTGTTCAGGAAAGGTGCTTCTTCCCAGGTCCTTGGAAGCCTATAGTTCTGCTCTCTGAAAATAGGGGGAGCCACCTCACAGTTTCACCACCACTGTTATCCAGCTGGAGAACCACATGCTGTGTATCAGGTATGCAGGTGCCATATGCTCAGGGGCATGTAAAACTAAACATAAGGTAATAGGGCAAGTAAAAGTATGATTACACTGGCCCTATAGGAGACAGTCAGAAAAAAATAGAAAATGAATTAATGAAAATAAAAAATAAAAGAGGTGGCAATTCATTTCTAATACTAGAACTATTTCAAACTGTCCGACCTATTCAAACAAATGTATTGATTCTGAACTTACTTTTTGTCATGCATTTATCTCATGTAAAAAGGCATGCATATATATATGTCCTGGGAAGCGTATAGTTATATTGTTTGAAAATAGGGGGAGCCACTTTACAGTTTCACCACCACTGTTATCCAGCTGTAGAACCACATGCTGTGTCTCAGGTAAGGTGGTGCCATATTCTCAGGGGCATGTAAAATCAAATAGAAAGGTAATAGGGCAAGTTGAAGTAGGATTCTACCTTTCCAAAAAATAGCAATGGCAGTTCATTTTTTAATTTTTTTTATACTAGAACTATTACAAACTGTCTGCCCTATTCAAGACAGATGTATAATTCTCTCATACTTTCATCTCATATAAAAAGGCATGAATATATCTCCTAAGATAGGGATTATTTACCCTGCAGGACAAGTAGATCAGAAATGTAGGGAATTTATAGATTTATATGCATAATTCGATATGGTCAAAAAATCTGTCCCAGATTCACAAAGAGCTTGTAGGTACTGATTTTTAGAAATTCCTGAAGGTGTATACAGATTACCTGTTATAAGTAGCCTCCATTTTTACGGTCCCATGTTTTGTTTTTTCTGTCTTTTTCTTACCTTAGGCACCAAATGGTCAAGGTAGCCGGAGTGACCAAAATAGTTCACATTTGTCTCACCAGGTGAATGAAGTATTCATTTTGAAAATGTTAGATTGCTAATGGTACGACCATATGGTGCCATCCATCTGTCATATCTGGTACTACACCACTCTCATATTAGTCAACTCAGAAGGGAATGGTAACTTTTCAGGGACTAGGGGCCTAGTCTAGTTTTAATACTACACCTGTTGGAAAAAACCAACTATCATCAAGAACCAGTAATGAGTCATTAATAAATGATCCCACTCATATCTGAAGAATTCATGTGATCTGAAATTTCTTACTCACAAGTTAATGTTTCAAAAATAATTTGGATTAAAGTTTTTATTTTTTTTGAGATTTTAACAACCCCTTTTATTATATTTTCAACTATTTCTTTAGGCTTAATTTTTTTTTCTGTAACGGCGAAAAAGTAGGTAGGTGAAAAGAATTTTTTTTTCAAAAAATGTGAGTTTCATTCATGTTTTATGTTGATTGGAAGTAGGAAGGGCGGAAAAACTTTAGGGTAGGTGACAATAAACCCTCGTAAATCTACATGCAATATTCCCTTTAAATGTCTGGCGCTGAATTGTAATGGGGATTCTTGATGATCCTATAACATTTTGGTCCACCATAGCCATATGACAAATCAAAATGAACCTTGGATCGAGAACAACATTCTGACATTCTGAGAGCCAATTGCCTTACTTTCAGGCTTTTAAATTGGCGAGCCAGGCTAATCTAGGAATAAAGGGCCTGCCCTGATGGCCGTGTGGTCTAAGGCGTTGCCTCTGACTGCTAGCTGTTTGTCACCACTGCCTTGGTTCGAATCCCAGGCCAGGGCATGTGAGGAAGTTGCCAGTGACTTGGGGTTAGGCGATGGTTCTCACTGGTACTCTGGTTTCCTCCACCAGTTACAGCTGGCTAGTCACGAATGAGCTGCAATATGGCAGAAAAAGTGACGAAAAATCGAAATTCAAATTCGAATTCTATAAATAAACTTGGTTATATATCACACACACATATGCATGCATGGTTCTCTAGGTTATGTTACCACAAACGCATATATGTCTGTGCGGCATTGCAAGGGTTTTGATTTTTCGAAAGCAATTCTAGGTAGAATTGAGGAACCCCAATCAACTCACCTTTCTTTTGGCCTAATTATCAATCAGTAAATTTGATTATATCACATGCATATTTGCATGCAAGGTTCTCTAGATTTTGTTACCACTAAAGCATATATGTGTGTATGGCATTTTATATATTACATATTATATATTATATTATATATTATATTATATATTATATTATATATTATATATTATATTATATATTATATTATATATTGTATTATATATTATTTATAATGATATTAATTATATAATATATATATATATATATATATATATATATATATATATATATATATATATATATATATATATATATATATATATATATATATATATATATACATATATATTATATTACCACAAACGTATATATCATAATATATGTGTGTGTGGCATTGGAAGGGTTAATGAAATTTCACATGCCATCCTAGGTAGAATTGAGAAACCCCAATTAACTCACCTTTCTTTTGGCCTAATTATCAATCAGCGGGTCACCATTGTTAATCCCACCTTGCTTAATTGTTAAACACCCGTTCATTCTATTAGCACAATTATAGAAAAAGGAATAAATATAGATTTTCCTTCTGTAATTGCCAGTAGTGGAAATTGATGGTAGATAATTACTTCCACTCTTACCGGTGTAAGGGACAGAACGGAAAAATTGATTGTGTTTTTCACCGGCGTTAAAGACTTTGCCTCATGTAAGGGCTTTCAATGCCTTATAAGGTTTTGGTAGTGGATGCCATAATTGGGCGTAGTGGTTGCCATATTTGGGCGTAGTGGATGCCATACTTGGTGGAAAGTTCATGGTTGATTGGTCAGTGAAGTGTGTCCACAAGTTTATCTTCTTCCTCCTAAATAATTCACTGAATGAATGAGAATGGCAGCTCACGCACATTTACAAGGTTACTTAGGTAAGGGATCTTATTTTTATCTGTCAATCATTTATTCATACTTATTGCAGCTCGGTTACCTTTAGCCTAGCTACTAGGCATTACTGTGTTTTTACTTTATCATATATAACGTACGCCTGCACCTATCCTACACAAGGATTTGTGGCCTACTGTTGGCCATTTAGTTCACATAATCGCCGCACGAGGGGGTTGTACTGGCTGTAACAATAATTTCCAACTACCATCCTAGTATACTGCAGTGCCATCTATCCACAAGGGATGACATCTATATATGGCCTGGGAGGCAGGCTAGGTTATCTTAAAATTACATTTCTCATTACATTCCTTAAATTACTCAAATATTGCAAGCACAAACACATGACTGTATATATGTTGAAATTCAGATAAATGAAGGTGGTTTTGGTCGCTTCAGACAAAAATGGGTTAATCTTGTGTATTAAGAGTTCATCTAGTAGTCTTACCACTCATTCATTTATGCCCTGGGTGGTCAAGTAGATGAAAGTATCTCACAAATATCACATATATATCCCAAACACACTCGTCTCGTATATTAATGTGTAATCATTGAAATTAGATTTCATCATTTCAAATTTTATATTAAAAATTTCAATATTTTGAATGAAAATCTTTTATCAAAATTTGAAGTTTATATTTGAAATTCAAATTCAAATTATGGCATTTGAAATTCAAGTATCATATTTGAAAAAAAAGATATTTAAAGAATTAAAGTTCAAATTAATATATTTGAAGTATGTGTTGTTTTTATTAAAGTGTAAACATAAAAGTAGAAAAAAAATTGTTCTGATTAAAATCTATGTATGATATTTGAATTGTAAGCAACATTATTTATAGTAAAAGTAGCAACTGTAGCTGAACTTATAGTACTTATTGAAAGAAGTACTAGAATATAAAGGAAGGTTTCACACAGATAACTCTAGAAGACCTTAATGTGTAATTGTATGTATCTTTATTGACCACATCAGAATAAATTAAAATACAATACAAAATGACAATGGACAATGGAAAGTAAGTTTAAAAACAACTTTTAGAGAATGCATATAGAATATTACTACACAACATGATTAATTTGAGTATTGATTTTGATATAAGTTTTATTTTGAATGTTCTCCATCAAATGCCCCTTGATTAATCCAGGTCTTATTATCATTATTAATAAAAAGGGGAACGCAGCTCAGTGCTACTGATGACAGCTTTTTGAACTAATTTTCCTACATCAATTCATTCAGCGAAGTGCCGTATTCAAGGACTGATTTCTGTGCTCCAGTACTTACATATTTGGACACCCCTCTATTTTCTGTTGTTTTTTGGTCAAAAAATACATATTTCATGCATGGTTATTTTTATTGAGAAATCGCTGTGCTCCAGCAAGTATATATCTGGACACCCCTGGTAATAATGGAGGCTGTATTTAGAGAACATTGTATTCATCATTAGGCCTAAAAAACTTTGTTTTCTGTAACGGTCGGAAAATAATAGGGTAGGTAGGAAGGTGAAATTCTATTTTTTGTAGTTTTTTTTGTCAAAAAATGCATGTTTCATGCTTGTTTTGTTTTTATTGGGAAATTGCTGTGATCCAGTACTTATATATTTGGACACCCTTAGTATTGATGGAGGCAGTATTTAGAGAACATTTTATTCATCATTTTCTC
>OZ012695.1:4025471-4032971 GCA_963942565.1 Maea johnstoni | reverse complement strand
TACATGTTTTCTTTTTTTTAATACTTTTTATTTAATTTACTTTTTTTGCATTCTTTATTTTTATCTATTAAAAAAATTAAAAACTGGGTAAAATTAATTTGACATTAATTAGCTATGTGTTACTACTCTTATTTAATTAGCTATGTGTTACTACTCTTATTTCTATGTTTTTTGCTCCTTCCTATACTTTCATTTAATTTGCTTAATTTCATTTATATTTATCTACATTTAAAACTGGGGAAAATGAAAAAGACATTTAACAATATCTTAACTACTCTTATTTGTATATTTTTCCTCCTTTTTCTTTACTTTTAAAAAAATACTTAAGTTTATTTATGAATTGCTTATGAACTGGTTGACACATCTTGTAAGAGATTATAGAGACATTTTAATAAATAATGTTGTTTTTTTTCAATTTGCGTCCTTTTTTCTCTGTTTTATACTTTTATTCATTTTTTTTGTTTTTAATTCATGAACAGCTCATGATGCTTAGCGATTTGACACTTTGAATGCAGGCATCCGGTATTGGAAAAATTTAAAAAGATATTTGCTTAAACAATGTATCTCTCTTTCTAATCTGTGTGCTTTTTCCATCCTTTTTTGACATTTAATTTGTTTTGTTTTATTTATCATGAGTATTTTGACACATTTGATTCCTATTCTGATCTCATTTGTATGCTTCCTGTCCTTTTTATACATTAATTACTTGAATATGTATGAGATGATTCAGCACCATTACGAAACAGTAGTTTTTAACCCATTAATGCCTGTAGCTTCCAAAAGCAGCCTGCAGTTTTGGTAAGGATTTTCAGGCGAAAGCATATATGGGAGAAGATTTGAAGGAGAAAGGTTAATTTTGATAAAATCTCTCAAACAAAGGCATATTTGGGAAAATATTTGAATGAAAAAAATTACTTATAATCCTACCAACAACTCCCCTTCAAATATTTGGTAAAAACAATTTTGAATTCCCAAAGTTTTGTCACAAATATATATTAGATCCAGACGACAATTTTTTCGAGGATCTCCTAAGCATTTATGGGTTTATTGCAAGATGGGATAAAACTAAAATTACTATTCTTATGTGGTTTAAGCTCTTCTCAAACCTATGATATTTATTTTTATTCTTTCTTATAACATATATTTTTTAAGATATTTTTGCTCAAATTAGTCACTTTTTTGAGCAAAGATGAAAGCATATTGAATGGGAAAAATCATGGGAAATAATTAAAAGATGTGCTGTCCTTATGTGCATGTCTTTTAAACCTTTTTCATTTGTATATACTTTTACCCATTTACACTCAGAGCACCCGAAGTAGGCCTGGCGATTTTGGAAACTTTTTATTTACAAAAGCATTTTTTTGAAGTCATTTGAAGGAAAAATGTTGACCAGAAGCCAAACAACAACTCTCCTTCAAATATTATGCGAACATTCGCTTTATTCCCAAGTTATTTTCCAAAGTATGAGAGAAGCAGACAAAACCCTCTAGAGAAACTCTCGAGTGTTAATGGCTTAAGGCCTAAAAAAATAAATTGTTTGTTTCCTGTAACGGTCCAAAAAAATAGGGTAGGTAGGTCGGTAAAAATTTTTTTATGCATTATCTTTTTGGTCAAAAATGTGTGTGTTTATACATGTTTTACGTTGATTGGGAGGTGGAAGGGCGGAAAAAACTTTAGGGAAGGGATTTTTTTGAATAAAAACTTGTTAGGGTAGGGTTACTGGAAACAAACAACTTTTTTAAGGCCTAATCCATCTATGTGCAGCAGGTTGGTCAGCAAACTATATATTTACATTAAAAAAGTGTGAAATAACTTTGATAGTGCTGGCCAAGCTCTGCTGATGGCAGAAAATGCTCTGATGGGTCAAAAAAAGTTCTTGTGGTGCCAGAAAAAAGTTTTAGTGATGGTGTGAGAAAAGTTCTGATGGTTCTAGGAAAATACCCAATAATGCTAAAAAGGTTATGATACAAGAATATCTTATTATGCAGGAAAAGATCTGATGATAATAGTATAAATTCTAATGATGATAGAAAAAATGATGGTGCTTGAGCAGGGCTATGATGCAAAGAATCTCTGATGGTGTTAGAAAATAAATGATGGTGGTAGAACATCCCTGATTAAGTGCTAGAAAGGTTCTGATGGTGCTGGAAAAGTTTTGGGGATGCTAAAACCAGTGTGATGGTGCTGGAAAAATTCTGATGGGTGCATCAAAAGCTCCTATTATGCTAAAAGGTTAACTTGACAGTGCTAGGAAAAATCAGGGTAGTACAAAGACTTTGATGGTAGAAAAGATTTCATGGTGGTAGAAAAGCTCTGATGGCAAAAAAAACTGGTGTTAGATAAGAATTCATAATAGTGGAATAGCTCTGATGGTTGAAAAAACTAATCGTAGAAAAAAACTTAATGATGGTAGAAAAGCTCTTATGGTAAACAAAATACAATTGATGGGACTAGAAAAGCTTTCATGGTAGTATAAAAGCTCTGATGGTAGAAGAAACTTGAAGGTGCTAGACATGGTAGAAGAAAAGCTCAGATAGTAGAACATAATTTGAAGGTGTTAGAAAAGCTTTCATGGTAGTAGAAAAGCTCAGATGGTAGAAAATAATTTGACGGTGCTAGAAAAGGGGTATTAGAAAAAAGTAGTCATTGCACAGAAAAAGCCAATCAACAACAATCTTTGTATGGTACTCTAAAGTCCAAGTTGATCACATGTTATGGGGATCGATACCTCCAACGAAACGGTACGTACTGTATTGGTAACAATGAAACGCTATGGTACCTTAACAGTAATGTTAAGGGTACTTTATTGCATTAGATCATATAAATTTTGTTGTGAGTGTTCATGTTTAGGATTCTGGAAGATCCCTAAAAAATGTTACATTCAAAGTGGTTAGTATCGTTAAAAGTACCGTTAAGGAATGAAACCATATGATACTTTTTGAAATGGTACCAGTACCGGTAGCTCTTAGCAGTATCCAAGCGAGTTGGCCTGGTTGCTATATAAATATGTGGCATTGTGGAGGGCTGTGTATGGCCCTTCTGCAACTAAAAGACCCCTTGGAACTATTCATAAGGAGAAGGGAATTTCTTCCCGGTTCCAGGTTTCTGTCTCGTCGCCATAAGTCCTAAGCTTCTATTCACCTGGTGAGAGAAATGTGAACTATTTTGACCACCCTGGCGACCTTGACCACTTGGTGCTAGAAAATTTGGTCAATGTAAGAATGGCAAAAATTGAATATTTGAACACAACACCTCATCCCAGATGTCAATTGATGGAGGAACTCCTAACCCTTATGCAGGGGTCCAGCTTATAGACACTAGCCCCATAGCCAATGGCTACAGAAAATGGTGCTGGGCTATAACAATATTTGTCGTTGTAGCCCTGCTGGCTATAAGAAAAGTAAAATTTTAAGAGAATGCTCAGAGCAATATCAATAACAAAATCAGTTGGAGAACTCTATTTGACGCATTTGTCCTTTGGTACAATACCAATATGGTATAGAACAGTGAAAAGATGCCTTCAAAATTGTTTTAGGGAAGGACTGCCGTGAGACTGCAGTATTTAGAAAATCTAGGGCTTAATGAGATCTTGGGCCTGGCTATGGCGATTTGAAATCCTGAAGTCTGGTGGTCTCCGAGAACCAAAGCCTGACCGCTGTTATGCTGGTGGTGGCTAACTTTGCCAATACAAAATATTGCAAAAAATGTTTAAAAATGACCCAAGCTGTTGAAAGCGTCGTAAAAAACGATTCCTAATCCTTCCTTTTAGCAATATCCAACCTAACATGTGTTATAGCATAAAATACCCAAGCAACGTGACTAGATCAGAGAAGAGGATAATTTCCCTAGGTGAAACAATAAATAACGATTCTCGGCTATTCTCTCTCAAGTTGGAATTAAGGGTCAGACGTTTATGATGTTCAAGGGACCAGCGCTACTAAAAATTGCCTTTTTCATTTGCGTCTGTGGCGGCCAAAACAGACCTGACGGTTTTGATGATGTGTCTTTCACACAAAGTGATCTTTAGGAGGATATTTGAATGAGAATTGTCAACGAGAATATTACCAACAACTCTCATTCAAATATTTTGGAAATTAATGCTCTATTCCCAAGATATTTTCAAAAGTATCAGAACAAAGTTATGTTTTTCTCCTTATGAGAAATGATTCCCTTTAACCCATTAATGCCCAAAGCGGCAAAATGCAGCCTGGCAATTTCGTTGTAATCTTGCATGTATAAGCAAAAATATTTGAAGGAGAATTGTTTTTCTTTTTGAAGGAAAATGGTGGATTTGAAATTGGTTTTAAAGACCATTTCTCCTTCAAATGTTTTCTGAAATAGCCTCTGGTCAAAACAATTTCACCAAAATCGTCAGGCAGTTTTGGGGTGCTACAGGCATGAATGGGTACACTAGCTATACAGTATTAATTCGCTACTACTGTTATCTATAGAAAGTGTAGGTATAGGTTAACAAGTTCAGGTAAGGTAGATATACAGTGTTAATTCTCTGTTTAACCCTTATGCTGCTGTTGGCTATTTTGGCCAATACAAAATGGAGCAAATAACCCTAAAAAAATGACTAAAACCCTGACAAATGGGTACTCATCTGAGAGTACTTAGCGAGAGCTATCCAATGAATACCAACGCAACAGGGTTTAGATGGTTTTCAACAATCCTTGCATCCTTGTGCTCTGGACAATTAAGTAGCCTTAGCATTTTCAGGGTTAATATATAGAAAGAGGAGATAGTGGTTAACAGGTTCAGGTACCATAGATATACAGTGTTAATGCCACTACTGCTATATATGGAAAGAGGGGATATGGGTTCACAATTGGTTAAAAGTAACGAAGATATACAGTGTTAATTTTGCAACTACTGTTAACTATAGAAAGTGTAGGTATGGATTAACAAGTTTAGGTAACGTAGAATACAGTGTTTAAATTCACTACTACTGCTATATATAGAAAGAGGAGATATGGGTAAACAAATTAAAAATAACAAAGATACACAGTATCAATATACTACTACTGCTAACTATAGAAAGAGGAGTCATGAGTAAATAATTACTTGAAAATAACAAAGATACACAGTATAAATTCGCTACTACTGCTAACTATAGAAAGAGGAGTCATGAGTTAATAATTACTTAAAAATAACAAAGATACACAGTATAAATTTTGCTACTACTGCTAACTATAGAAAGAGGAGTCATGAGTTAATAATTACATAAAAATAACAAAGATACACAGTATAAATTCACTACTACTGCTAACTATAGAAAGAGGAGTCATGAGTTAATAATTACTTAAAAATAACAAAGATACACAGTATAAATTCGCTACTACTGCTAACTATAGAAAGAGGAGTCATGAGTTAATAATTACTTAAAAATAACAAAGATACACAGTATAAATTCGCTACTACTGCTAACTATAGAAAGAGGAGTCATGAGTTAATAATTACTTAAAAATAACAAAGATACACAGTATAAATTCGCTACTACTGCTAACTATAGAAAGAGGAGTCATGAGTTAATAATTACTTTAAAATAACAAAGATACACAGTATAAATTCGCTACTACTGCTAACTATAGAAAGAGGAGTCATGAGTTAATAATTACTTGAAAATAATAAAGATACACAGTATAAATTCGCTACTACTGCTAACTATAGAAAGAGGAGTCATGGGTTAATAATTACTTAAAAATAACAAAGATACACAGTATAAATTCGCTACTACTGCTAACTATAGAAAGAGGAGTCATGGGTTAATAATTACTTAAAAATAACAAAGATACACAGTATAAATTCGCTACTACTGCTAACTATAAAAAGAGGAATCATGAGTTAATAATTACTTAAAAATAACAAAGATACACAGTATAAATTGCTACTACTGCTAACTATAGAAAGAGGAGTCATGGGTTAACAAATTCAGGTACCATTAGTTATGGAATACTAATTCGCTAATACTGCTTTCTATTGGAAGATGAGTCAATCTCATGGGATAACAAATCCAGGTACCATAGATATAGAATATTAATTCGCTAATACTGCTATCTATAAAAAGAAGAGTCATAACCATCTGGGGGTGCTGAGATATGAGTTAATAAGTTAAAAGTACCGTAGATATATATACAGAGTATAAATTCGCTACTACCAGGGTCTGACACTTAGATTTTAGGTTAGGGGCCCGAAAAGGTCTTTTGATAAAAAATAGTGGTAAAAAACAGGATTTTATTTTTGTTTAATATACATACTATTTCGGGCCCCTATTCTGAAAAATCTAGGGGCCCACAGCAAAATCTAGGGGCATATGCCCCTGGGAAAGTCGAACCCTGACTACTACTGCTAACGATAGAATGAGGAGTCAATCTCAGGTACCGTAGATATAGAATATTAATTCGCTACTACTGCTATCTAAAGAAAGAAGAGAGTCATAACCATCTGGGGGTCCTGAGATATGAGTTAACAAGTTAAAAGTACCGTAGATAGAGAGTATAAATTCGCTACTACTACTGCTAACTATAGAAAGCTGAGTCAATTTCAGGTACTGTAGATACAGAATATTGATTCCCTACTACTGCTATCTATAGAAAGAAGAGTCATAGCTAACTATCTGGGGGTCCTGAGATATGAGTTAACAAGTCAAAAGTACCGTAGATACAGAGTATAAATTCGCTACTACCTGAGGGTCTGACACTTAGATTTTAGGCTAGGGGCCTGAAAAGGTCTTTTGATAAAAAATAGTGGTAAAAAACAGGATTTCTGGTTAATATACATACTAATTCAGGCCCCTAGTCTGAAAAAGGGGCCCATAGCAAAATCTAGGGGCATATGCCCCTGGGCCCTTGGGAAAGTTGAACCCTGACTACTACTGCTAACTATAGAAAAAGGAAGTCAATCTCAGGTACCGTAGATATAGAATATTAATTCGCTACTACTGCTATCTAAAGAAAGAAGAGAGTCATAACTATCTGGGGGTCCTGAGATATGAGTTAACAAGTTAAAAGTACCGTAGATACACAGTATAAATTCGCTACTACTACTGCTAACTATAGAAAGAGGAGTCTATCTCAAGTACTGTAGATACAGAATATTGATTCACTACTACTGCTATCTATAGAAAGAAGAGTCATAACTATCTGGGGGTCCTGAGATATGAGTTAACAAGTTAAAAGTACTGTAGATACACAGTATAAATTAGCTACTACTGCTAACTACAGAAAGAGGAGTCGATCTCAGGTACTGTAGATACACATTATTGATTCGCTACTACCGCTATCTATAGGAGGAGGACTCATAACCATCTGTGGGTCCTGCCATGATTTATGTGATGGAGAGTAAATAGTGCAGTGTTAGATACTCAAACACTTGACAGTGTTGGGTAAACAGCATAGGCTATTCCAGTAGGAGAATATACCAAGACCAAGAGCTAGCCTAGCTACTAGGTGTGACTATGTTATGTTTTACCAGACTATATATATATATATATATATA
>OZ012695.1:4021841-4025271 GCA_963942565.1 Maea johnstoni | reverse complement strand
TATATATATATATATATATATATATATATATATATATATATATATATATTTATCTATCTATCTATATATACATACATACATACACATATATATATATATATATATATATATATATATATATATATATATATATATATATATATATATATATATATATATATTGTATATATAACTATGTATATATATATATATATATATGTATATATATATATATATATATATATATATATATATATATATATATATATATATATATATATATATATATATATATATATATATATATATATATATATATATATATAATGTGTCTATAAATATATCATAGGGTTGGTATTGAAGATCAGTTCTCCCAGTTTAGATCCGGAAGCCTACAGGGAGGTATTACAATGATATGAATATTGCAGTAACTGTGATAAACACAATTTTTCGATTTTCTGATTAAAATGTGTGTGTAGATGTTTTGATTGGACAGCCTGTTTCGAGAATCAATATTGCTCTGAGGTTGAAATAAATCGTCTCGTTTTCCGTCGCTGGTTCTGAAATCTGAATCCTACGCCTCCCACGAGCTGCTCTCAATTGGAAAATGACAGTGATCAGTGTACAGGAAGATTTTTTTGTGATGTCAGTTTAACTCTTTCCTGCTTATAATAATAATAAAAATAAAAACATTAATAATTATGATAATAATAATAATAATAATAATAATAATAATAATAATAATAATAATAATGATAATAGTATAATAATAATTATTATGACAATAATATTTAATAAAAATGATAATAATAATGATAATAATAATATAAAAATAATGATAATGATGATAATAATAATAATAATAATAATAATGATAATAATAATGATAATAATAATGATAATGATGATAATAATAATAATAATGATAATAATAATAATAATAATAATAATGATAATTATAATAATACTCAAATTCTTTGACCTCAATTGTTTGTCCCTTTACGCTTGAAGTTTGCCTTGAAAAGTAAATATATTTCTTTTGAATATTTTCTTAAATATTCTTTTGTCAGAAAATTTTTACCAAACCTATGAGGCTGCTTTTGGCCTCTCTTGGCATTATTTGGTTTGGGGATAAGATTTTATATTAGCTTAGTATTTGATTGAGAGTTGTAGGTCGATTGCTGATCGATATTTACACTTCAGATATTTATTATACTACACTTTTGTCAATACTGGTTTGCAGCAGGTTATCAGATGGAATAGATATTGGCCATTTTGCATTTCATAATTCAAGTTATTGAACCTAAATGTATTGATTTCCTGTTATTTTAGATACCAATTTTTTTACCAATTTTTTTTTCTTTGTACAATTATTCATTTAATCCAGACCAATAAACATATGTTCCACATGCACATGCCAAAATCAATTTCAACCATTAAATTATTCATTTCGGTGATATATTGTTTTTCACTGTATAAGGCAGTGCTATATGGTTGTTAATACTGTATGATTAGTTGCGGATCCATTTAAATTCATGCACAGGAAAAAAGACTGTCCCCATAATGGCCATTGTATTATTAAAATGCTGTATAATGTATGTAACCAGTTTTTACGATGATTTATATTTTATAATAGTGGCAGGCTCATAGAATTAACTGTTGCCCTACAAGCTTGTAGAAAATGCTTGTATGCATGGTATTATAAGAATAACATACCTGTACTGTAGTGATTATCCGATGATCGATTATAATCGATCAGCAGATCGAAAGGGTTTCGATTTCGATTATTCGATCCCAAAATTTGGCATTGATTATGATGGAAATAAACAGCAAAAAGGATGTGTTTTGACATGTCTTCCTTTGACCAAGTTTTTCGCCAAAAACAGTACTTACCAGAAAAAGTCTGAAATATTACTTACTTAGCAGCAGAAATAGCCAATAAGTGCTGCTGGCATGAAAGTGCGTGCAACTGATTAGGATCGATCATCGATCGGTTGTACCCAACCGGTGATCGATCATGAAAATCTGAGCCGATTAATTCCTATCACTACTGTATGGGGTCCACAATGATTACAAGCTTGTATAGGCATCATGATATAGTGATATTATTATTTTTGGCATCATCTTACCGGCTC
This sequence comes from Maea johnstoni, assembly GCA_963942565.1. Classification (NCBI taxonomy): domain Eukaryota; kingdom Metazoa; phylum Annelida; class Polychaeta; order Spionida; family Magelonidae; genus Maea; species Maea johnstoni. The sequence continues at coordinate 4,023,157 of OZ012695.1, read as the reverse complement.
GTAGCAAAAGATGATCATGACACAATCATCAATTTATGTGCCAGTACAGGTTTGGCTTGAAAATGCCTGTACAGTCAGCCATTATACAACAGGTCTATATGGCTGTCGTTCAATACCTGTAAGGGCGGATCTTCAATTTTGATTTCTGTAAGAATAACATGCCTGTAGCAGGCACCCATACAGGCTTGTACAGGTGTTACTATAGTCATACCGTATATCTGGTTTTTTTGGAGGTAATCTAATTTTGGCCTATTTTGGCTCTCCATCTTAAAGAGCCAAAATTAATAAAAGCCAAGAATGCATACCTTGAACACCCCGACTTCAACCCTGAGCTCAGGTTGTGTTGAGCTTAGTTTCTAGTGTGGACACCAGATGTCAGTCACTGCATGGCATGTAATGTGAGGTAATCACTGGCCTAAGTGGCATGCTTCATGATTACAATCAAAATTCTCAGCAGCATGTTATGTATAGTTTGTTTAGAAAACACATGTACAGTTGTCTTTTAATCATACTCCCTTGCAAAATCCCTTTGTTTGTAATTACAAGGGGTGCCACTACCCACCTCCTGAGTTCTATTCACCATGGTAAACTCAACTACTTGATCAGGTACTCCCAATGCGTACATAATAAGTGCATTTTACACAGTGAGAACTCATCAAACCTACCCCAATCAAATTGTAATTTAAACAAAACTATTTCTGTACAGAGGTACCTTTAACAGATTAAACTAGAATACATGCTATGCAGCGACAGACATTTTGTCATTTTAGGTAGTAAGATAATTTCAAAAGTAAGGTAATTTTGGCTCAGACCCTGGGAGAGCCAAAATTAATATGAGCCATAATTTCCTTACCCCCGTTTTGGCCCAAAAGAGCCAAAATTTCACACAGCCAAAATAACCAGATATACGGTAGTTTAGCATCATACAAGCTTGTAACAAAAGACGATCATCAATTTAAATGCCCGTACATGTTTGGCTTGTAAATGGCCGTACAAGCATCATACAACATGTCTATATGGCTGTTGTACGGCACTTGCATGTGATCGTCAATTTTTTCCTGTGTACTAATAACCTTGATATATAGCTGGTGATTAGGTCACATTATCATCTGGGTCTGAGATGCTTATGTTGACAATCATGGATGGAAATTTACTTAAAAACTCATAAAATTTTGAAATGATGGTTTGATTCTCGTCAACGCTTCTGCCTCACATATTTTCTGAAATAAACTCTGTGTAGATTTCACCAGATGGCATTGCATGGTCTTACTTGGCATTTTCTTAGGGCCATTTGGACCTTTTGGTCTTTTTTCTTT
>OZ012695.1:4004341-4016841 GCA_963942565.1 Maea johnstoni | reverse complement strand
AACATATACACATATAATTTAATTATATATATATATATATATATATATATATATATATATATATATTATATATATTTATATATATATATATATTTATATATATATATATATCTTATATATAGATAGATATATATAGATAGATATAGATTATATATATAAAATATAATATATAAATATATATATATATATATATATATATATATATATTATATATATATATATATATATATATACTATATATATATATACTATATACTATATCATATATATCTATATAGATATATATATATAAATATATATATATATTATATATATAATTATATATATATATACTATACTATATATCATATATATATATATAATATATATGTGTATAGCTATCAGATGTCAATCACTCATAGGGAATTGGACCCTACTTTGCCAAAATTGAATTGTTAATGGTTGTTTTTGACTGCTGAAGATTTTCTATTACTTCAATATGCATTGGGTTAACCCATTAATGCTTAAAGGGCAAATGCACCATCAGAAAGATTTAGGTTCAAAATGATCTTTTACATGTCACCTTTCAAATAAGACCTCCCCCGAACCTGTCCTCTTCAGCACTACTCAGTTATAGCTTACAGAAGTTCAGCAAGCAACAGTCCTGAGCCAGCTATACAGGGCCTCCATGCATCCCAAGATGCACTCTGTTTTTGACACCTTCTAAGCACCAGCCTGTGTCACTAGTGCTTCAGAGATAGCAGTAGCAGAGAAGCCTGCATGGATTTCCCTTACTTGCTAATCTTTATTCCTGGCTCATCCCTGATCACAATTTTTGGAAGCAAATAAAACTTCAAGAAGTAAAACTTACATAGTATGGCAGAATTGAGCAATTCAGGAATTTGGAGGAATGGAAATATCTGACTTACCTAGGGAACTTCTCCCTTAGACCCACATGATCCTTTACTCAATGGTGCCAGGTTCTTTACTCAAAGATAGCATCTTGATAACAGGAAGTGAAGGAATACACATACTAATAAGTCCTACACTATTCCCATGAGTAACTGCTAACTGACACAAGTGTTGCAATTTCCTGTAAGTGATTAACACAACTGATTTCATAGCAATTAGGAAGTAATGGTTTCTACCCAACAATAAGCTACAAATCAAAGACAAGCCACATAGTATAACCTCCAAGGATTGTTGGAATATACAATAGGAAATTGAAGAAGTTCAATCTTTGGGAATTGTGACAACTTAATGAAAGCCAGTAATGAAAATCTAAGCAGGAAAGGGGAGCCCAGCCCCCTATTACTGCTATCTCTTAAGCACTAGTGACACAGGCAGGTGCTTAGAAGGTGTCAAAAACAGAGTGCATCTTGGGATGCATGGAGGCCCTGTATAGCTGGCTCAGGACTGTTGCTTGCTGAACTTCTGTAAGCTATAACTGAGAAGTGCTCAAGAGGACAGGTTCGGGAGAGGTCTTATTTGAAAGGTGTCATGTATACGCTCATTTTGAACCTAAATCATTCTGATGGCGAGTTCATCGAGAAATTTTCATCATCTGGATCTATGATACATTAAATAATAACTTTGGAATGAAGAATGATTTTACAAAATATTTGATGCAGAATTGTTGTTAGTGTTCTGAATAGCATTTCTCTTTCAAATATTTTCCCGACTTTACTTTTGCCTGAAAAATTAAGTCAAAAATGTATGGCTGTTTTTAGCCACTGTGAACATTAGTGGGTTAAGTATGGTCAAATTCTCTCCTGGTCAAATCCTACCTAGGTCATCTTCTTCCGATACCACGCATTGAGGTTGCGGCCCAATAATCTTCCAGAGATACACACAGGTTATGTAATACATTGATCGCGCACCTTGGATGATATTTGATGATATTTGACCGTTGGCAACCTATCGGGAGGTTTCCTGGTCCCTAGTAGGCATCGCTTCTCGTTACGATTGATGTCTGTGCGTCCATATCAGTAACCAGATCCATCCACGCGAGGGTGGCTGAAAATCATCAATCATTACCTCTCAGGGCATCAAACTCCACGCTTATAAATCTGGCGCCAAATCCCTTAATCCCTTTCTCTCGGAAGCATGGACAGGAATACCTAAGTGACACTTATTTACTTAGGAAGAGGTTGAAAGAATAAATATATAAATATAGATTTATCAGTCACTTGAATGGGTTCACAATAGATAGTTCAATATAGATATTCACAAGTTCTGTAAGTAGTGAACTTTTTTCGTTGGGAACATACTTGGTATTGGTTTTTTGCTAATGAGTTGAAAAACTACATGCATAAATACTTAGACCCCCCCTCTCTCTCTCTCTCTCTGACTCCTCTCTCTCTCTCTCTCTCTCTCTCTCTCTCTCTCTCTCTCTCTCTCTCTCTCTCTCTCTCTCTCTCTCGTCGCTCTCTCTCTCTCTCTCTCTCTCTCTCAGCTCTCTCTCTCTCTCCTCTCCTCTCTCTCTCTCTCTCTCTCTCTCTCTCTCTCTCCTCTCTCTCTCTCTCTCTCTCTCTCCTCTCTCTCTCTCTCTCGACTCGACTCTCTCTCTCTCTCTCTCTCTCTCTCTCCTCTCTCTCTCTCTCTTCTCTCTCTCTCTCTCTCTCTCTCTCTCTCTCTCTCTCTCTCTCTCTCTTCTCTCTCTCCTCTCTCTCTCTCTCTCTCTCTCTCTCTCTCTCTCTCTCTCTCTCTCTCTCTCTCTCTCTCTCTCTCTCTCTCTCTTCTCTCTCTCTCTCTCTCTCTCTCTCTCTCTCTCTCTCTCTCTCTCTCTCTCTATAAATACATAATACATTCACACACATACATACATATAGATACATGTACATACATACATACATAGAAACATAGAAACACACACATACATACACACAAACACACACACACACAAACATAAAATTTGCCAGTGACCCGTTACGATTGGTGTCAAAGGATTGAACAGCCTCTTCTAGTTGGTCCTGAGTGTCAAGTGGCTAAGACATTGATTGGCGTCTTTGGGGACTCTAAGTAGCCTTTTCAAAGGGCAAGCTGCCAGCCGTTTATCACATGCTTAGTGCGAGTGCCCGTTAATGAGACTGATTGATTGGTCGAGGGAGTTGGGATTTGTCGAATTGATTTCTTGCGGTCAATACGAGCGGTTTAGGTAGTCGCCTTTAAGTCGAAACAGCCAAACTGGTGTTTACAAAGTTTGCATAGCAATTAACCGCTTAGCATTCAGTTCAGGAGAAATTGCATAAAACATCATTTTAGACTTGAGGGTGATCTACTTAAGTATCACTTGGTAGTCAGTGCAGAATTTGCATAAAACATTATTTTAGACTTGGAGGTGATTTGTATAAAACAACTGCTTGGCATTCAGTGCAGAGAAGGTGCATAAAACATTTTAGATTTGGAGGTACCTGCTTAATGACCGCTTGGCTATCAGTGCAGGAGAAGTTGCATAAAACATTACTTTAGACTTGGAGGTGATCTACTTAACAACCGCTTAGCAGTCAGTGCAGGTAAAATTGTATAAACATTTTATAGTTTGTGGTGACCTGCTTAACAACCGCTTGGCAGTCAGTGCAGGAGAAGTTGCATAAAACATTTTAGACTTGAAGGTGATCTACTTAACAACCGCTTAGCAGTCAGTGCAGAAGTTGCATAAAACATTATTTAAGACTTGGAGGAGATGGAGGAGACCTGTATAAAACAACCGCTAAATTGGCAGTCAGTGTAGGAGAAGTGGCACAAATCACTTTAGACTTGGAGGTGATCTACTTAGCTACCGCTTGGCAGTCAGTGCAGACGTTGCATAAAAGATTTTAGACTTGGAGGTGATTTGTATAAAACAACTGCTTGGCATTCAGTGCAGAGAAGGTGCATAAAACATTTTAGATTTGAAAGTACCTGCTTAACGACCGCTTGGCAATCAGTGCAGAAGTTGCATAAAACATTTAAGACTTGGAGGTGATTTGTATAAAACAACTGCTTGGCATTCAGTGCAGCGAAGGTGCATAAAACATTTTAGATTTGGAGGTACAGGTAAAATTGTATAAACATTTTAGACTTGGAGGTGACCTGCTTAACAACTGCTTGGCCGCAGTTCAGGAGAATTTGCATAGAATAATTTTGACTTGCAGAGTACCTGCTTAACGACCGCTTGGCAATCAGTGCAGGAGAAGTTGCATAAAATATTATTTTAGACTTTGAGATGACCTGCTTAACAACCGCTTGTCAGTTAGTGCAGGAGAATTTGCATAAAACATTTTAGACTTGGAGGATACCTGCTTAACAACCGCTTGGTAGTCAGTAGAGGAGAAGGTACATAAAACATTTAAGACTTGGAGGTGATTTGTATAAAACAACTGCTTGGCAGTAAGTGCTGGAGAAGTTGCGTAAAACATTTTAGATTTGGAGGTACCTGCTTAATGATCGCTTGGCAATCAGTGTAGGAGAAGTTGCATAAAACATTATTTTAGACTTGGAGGTGATCTACTATACAACTGCTTAGCAGTTAGTGCAGGAAAAATTGTATAAACATTTTATAGTTCAAGGTCACCTGCTTAACAACTGCTTTGCAGTCAGTGTAGGAGAAGGTGCATAAAACATTATTTTAGACTTTGAGGTGACCTGCCTAATAACCGCTTGGCAGTCAGTGCAGGAGAAGTTGCATAAAACACTATTTTAGACTTGAAGCTTACCTGTATAAAACAATGATATGGACTACAATAGACTTCAAAGTAAACATTCAGTTGTAAACTAAGTAAACAATACATCATTCCATCATTTTAAGGAAAACATAGAAATCAATGTTGCCTGACCAGTATGGAAAAAAATCTATCACTATCTGGAAAATATAAATATGACCATCAATTGAAAAAACTCCCATCTATAAAAGGACAATTAATATCTCAATGTGACCCTCACATGTCTACAATATGGCTTACAACTGGCTAGACATGACTTTGCCTCAATATAGCTAAAATGGTGACTAAAATGAAATTTCATATTTAGGATGGGGACCGTTGAGAATTCTACGGTTCGGTTCGGTTTTCGGTTTTGCTTCTACGGTTCGGTTTTATCACGGTTTCCTAAACGGTTTATTAATGACATATTTCTTGGATACGAAACTACGCAATGGAATGCGTGGCTGAACTTGCCTGAACTTGTAAGTTCCTATATACTAGTTCCCTGGCCAGTTTCTCTATGCTCAAAAGGCTTCTGCGCATAGTGAAAGTGGCCAGAGAACAGGAAGCGCCACTTTGAAATGGCTATTTGATCGGCGCACTTGACAGACATTGTGAGGCCAGCAGTGCTGACAGTTTTATTACACCTCCAGCGTGCATAGAAAACCGAACCGCATGGAGAGGGGTCCGGTTTCAGACCGGTTAACCGCAATGCTCAGGTCGGTATCACATGTGGACCGGTCTCCGGTCCCCATCCCTAGAAAGTTGCCAGTGACTTGACTTAAAACTGGCTAAGCATGTCACTTATCCTCAATACAGCTTAGAAATGTGACTAAATATGAAATTCCAAATTTCTTGGTCCTCTATACTCTAGTTGGACGGTGGGGGGGCACTACTGAGAATTCCACTATAAATAACTGTCCTTATGTGTTGGCATCGCAGTAATTGCATACACAAACTACTTGAGTGTTGATAATGATGCTAATCTGTCGCTCGTTTGTATGCAGGTAAATCGGTCCCCCTCCTGGCCGCATAATAATCACACTGCAGTAAGTCATCCACTGAATGAAGGGGCGGGCTGAAGTAGGGAACCTGTTCATCTATATTCATGTATGGAAATATACCCACATGTGAGGATAATGCATTTATGAGGGGTAGTCTGAAGTATTCTTTATAAAGATTTGTCTGTGTGTGTGTATTTGTGAATTGATGGATTGGATGGACTATTCATCTAGTTTTTACTTCCATCTTCCTATCTGTTTATTCATTTTCTTTCTTTCTTTATTCATTGATTTGGATGAATGGATAAACAGACTCCAGATCCGAAACTTCCCAATTATTTCTGGCTAAAACATTACCTGATATTCTTTTTGTATTATATACCTGAATAAGGATGGACAGACAGTCAAATGTAGGTGCATAGATATATATCCTGAGATAGATGAATAAATGCAGATGTGAATTGTCCCAATTATTTCTGGCTAAAACCTACCCTGATATTCTTATAATATACCTGAATAGGGATGGATACCTATAAGAATGAAAGGATACGGAACTGGTATCGATACCGATGAAACGGTACAGTATTTGAAGGGTACTGATAACGCTACTTCATTGCCTTATTACCATATAAATTTTGTTATGAATAGTCACGTTTTAGGATCCTCGGCAATTCCAAATTAATGCTTACTTCACAGTGGTTAGTATCATTAAGAATACCTTTAAAGAATGAATCGGTGCAATATGGTACTTTTTTAAGCATTACAGATACCAGTACCAGATACCGGTACCTATTACAACAGTATCCAACTCTACATCGGAAGCAAACTCCATTAAAATTGTTAGTCTGTAACTGGGGGAAAATAATGGTCCATAACAGTGATGCTGCTGTGCAAACAGATATGATGGACTACCTACTGAAATGTAACAGTAATTACAAGCAATATTGAGTAAGCATATTAAATATAGTCCTGGTAGAGTGTGGGTGTGTTTGGACACACATTGCGGGCCCGCCGCTAAATTTAGCACAGTCAATATCATCACTTAGATGCATTATGACAGTCAATATGCTGTTCACTTATAAAGAATACACAGCATAATTAGGGTTAACAGCATGAGATTTGTGTGCATCTGCTGAATTAAATATTACTGTTTTGGGTGCATGAGGTGAGGGGGGGGGGGGTTGTTGAGGGGAGGGGGAAATATACAGGAAAATATAATATGCTGTCGTCTTGTAAAGCACACAATGTATAATTAGGGTTAACAGCATGAGATTTTTGCGCATCTGCTGAATTAGATATAACTGTTTTTTGGCAAGGGGGGGGGGGGGGGGGGGGAATGGTTGTTGGGGGGATATATAAATATACTGGAAAATATAATATGCTGTTGACTTAATTGTAAAGCACACAATGTATAATTAGGGTTAATAGCCTGAGAGATGGGTGCATCTGCTGAAATTATTATTACTGTTTCCGGCGCATTTAAGGCGAGGGGGGGGGGGGTGTAAGTGTAAGCGAGATGGAGAGATGTGTGCATCTGATGAATTAATCATTACTGGTGTAGGGTGCATTGGGGGGGGGGGGGGGGGGGGGGGTAGGAAGAGAAATGGTCGTTCATACTGGAAAAGATAAAGTTATATTTTTAGGCCTAAAAAGTTTCCTGTAACCTGACCCTAACAAGTTCTTATTCAAAGATTTACCTATCCTGCCTTCAAACTCCCAATAAACATAAAACATGCATGAAATATATATTTCTTGGAGGGAAAATTCTACCTATCTACCCTATTTTCCCCCTGACTATTACTATTGTCATCTGTGATATCAATTGATACATGTTTTATAATGGTTGAAATCTGAGTATATAATGGTCCCACTTAAAATTTGGACTCCCCAAAATTTGACTACTGCTAATTTTGGTCACCCATATATAAATTTATACATGTTTGTGGTTGAAATCTGAGTATATTATGGTCCCACTTAAAAATTTAAACTCCCCAAAGTTTAACTATTGCTAATTTTGGGCACCCAGTTTCTTAACCCTGGCTAAAACCATGGTGTAGGGCTAAACCATTGTGTAGGGCTAAACCATGGTGTAGGGCTAAACCATGGTGTAGGGCTAAACCATGGTGTAGGGCTAAACCATGGTGTAGGGCTAAAACCATGGTGTAGGGCTAGACTATATAGGGCGTAGGGCGCTACGTAGGGCGTAGGTCCTCTAGATCGATCATTGTGTCAGTAATGGCAAGTCTTCATGAATAAATCAAGGGCAGAAGCCGATAGCGGGATCAACCAAGACTTCACAGCAGGATCAATCTTACAGGCCCCCCAGTAATCCGGCTCCCTGAAACGTCAAATGACTCTGGCCACTAGAGATTGACCCTTTTATCGTTGCTAGTACTATTCAAAGGAATGCGTTCATTTTCAAAACATAACCTTATCATTTGTGATGGCAAGTGTAATTTTCCCTAATTATTTTCTCTTAAAAGAAAGTTAAAAGAAGAATTTTCATAAACCCTTCATGAGTAACTGACCAATTGAATATATATATATATATATATTATATATATATATATATATATATATATATATATATATATATATATATATATATATATATATATATATATATATATATATGCATGTGTGTATGTATATCTCAAATATTCAAATGTTTTTAAGAACTTTCAAAAGAGAAGATCCCCTGCTAGTCATTAGGGGCATTTAAGGGTTAATCTAGGCGGAACAATAGTGCAACCAGGTAGTTAGTTTATAATGGCTCACCGAGTGACATCATCACCATGGAAACCATCGCTATGCCAATAGTACTACTGGTCCGTGAACCAATGAAAATAGCACAATGTTATTATTGGATGTGGATCTGGGCAATATTTATAGGATCCCATTTCTGCTCTTGACAATGGAATAATGCATTCATAAACAGTCATAAATGATTCAGGAACCTATGCAAACATAGTAATTGATCAATGGCAAACTTGGGTGCAATTGGCTAAAGCCGTTGTTAGTCATTGACCTTAACCCTTCCAATGCTGAGACTACTTTCGTCCAGAGCACAAGAATGCAAGATTCTTGAAAAACCACTAAAACCCTGTCGTCTTGGTATTCATTTGGAAGCTCTCGCTGAGTTCTCTCAGATGAGTACCCATTTGCTAGGGTTTCAGTAATTTTTTGTTTTTTTTGCATCTTTTTGTATTGGCCAAATTAGCCACCAGCAGCATAAGGGTTAATTCCCTTGCCTCCATGCTTAGTACTGTACTGTAGCGGTCTAATATTGTTGGAAATAAATGTACCCCGAAGAAGGGCCAATCTTTTATCTTTGGGATACATATGAACATTCGATACAAAAATAACCTGGGAATTTTGCTGGATATTAGCAATATATTTGAAGGAGACTTGATTGAATACTTATTTTCATATCCTTTCCAAATATGTTCAAATAAGTAGTGCTTCGGTTAGGAAAAAATCCCCCAAATAGTTTTTTTGGATGCTACAAGCAGTAAAGGGTTAACCCTTATGCTGCTGGTGGCTATTTTGGCCAAATAAAAAAATGATCAAAAGAAAAAGCTGAAAAATGACTGAAACCCTGACAAATGGGTACTCATCTGAGAGTACTTAGTGTGAGTAATCCAATAAATACCAATATGACAGTGTTTAGATGGTTTTCAAAAATCTTTGCAATATATGTATTTGAAGTAGACTTGATTGAATTCTTATTTTCATATCCTTTCCAAATATTTTCTAACAAACTAAACATAAAAAAATTAAAGATGATTTTTTTAGAAAAATATCCCCAAGCATTTAAAGGGTTAACCCTTCCAATGCTGAGACTACTTTCGTCTAAACACAAGGACTCAAAGATTCTTGAAAAGCATCCAAACCTTGTCATGTTGGTATTCATTGGACAGCTCTCGCCAAGTGCCAGTCATTTTCTAGGTGTTTCGCATCATTTTCTATCGGCCACATTAACCACCAGCAGCATAATGGTTAACCCATATTAATACTTAAGAGTTCATCCAGGAATTGTCGTCTGGCTCTATGATACTTATGACAATAACTTTTGAATTGAGAATGATTTTACAAAATATTTGAAGGAGAGTTGTTGGTATTATCCTGAAAAATATATTTCCTTCAAATATTTTCCTAAATATGCTTTTGCCTGGAAGATCTTATCAAATTTGTTAGGCTGCTTTTGGCCGCTGTGAGCATTAATGGGTTAAAGTAATGTTAGATAATGGTGATACAGGTAGATAATCAGATAACTGGGAGACCTAGTGGGATAGTAATTTGCTAATGTAGGAGAGTTGATTTACCTGCAATCACATCAAAGCTAGCTCTCAATGGATTATCCCTATATGGTATAGATAGACCCTAGCTGGACTTAAAACAAATGTCCCAGGGAAAAAAATATCAAAATCATCAAATCTTGTAAATATTCTCAATGGATTATCCATACATGATATAGATAGACCCCTGCTGGACTCAAAACAAATGTCCCAGGAAAAAATATATCAAAATCATCAGATTATGTATATATTCTTTATATTCAATCATCATTGGAATTATTCATACCCTTTCTGCCGGAAGCTTGCACAAATTCTTATTTAGCCTGCCTCCCAGGCCATATTTAGATGTCATCCCTTGTAGAATAAATGGCACTGTGGTATGCTAGGAGAGTAGTCTTAAATATGCTACTGCAAGTACAACCCCCTCATGTGGCATTTGTGTGAACTAAATGGCCAACAGTAGACCACAATTAAACCCTTATGTAGTATAGGTGCAGGCATAAATTTATATGTAATAAAGTAAAACACAGCGCTTTCAAGCTATGCTATTTCTCATCCAAAGTAGGACAGAGGTTATATAATTACCTGTAAGATATAGCCAGAATTGTGTATTAAGTGTGCATCGATTCATTTTTATTATATAGATATTGATTGTTTTTCTTTCTTCTTTTGCAGGTAAGTCACCTAAAGAATATATTACTGAAGTTGACATTTCTATGGGCTAACGCTTAAGGTATGTATGATATTGGTTGATGTTCAATGTACATTCTATGAATGAAAGGTTCAAAGTTGTGGTTTTCACAGGCAGAGTGTCATAAAAACCCTAATTTCAGACCCAACACATTTAACGTGTTTAGGGTCTGCAACACACCCTTTTAACCCTACCTTATATGCTGAAGCTAATTTCGTTTAAGGCAAAATTAAAGATTCAAAGATTTTTGAAAACAATCTAAACCGCACTGAGTACTCTCAGATGAGGAGTACCCATGTGCTAGGGTTTCAGCCATTTTTGGGGCTTTTTTGCATGATTTTATATTGGGCAAATTTGCCACTGGCAGAGTGTCGTAAAAACCTCAATTGCAGACCCAATGCAATTTATCAAGTTTAGGGTCACAAACACACCCCTTTTAGAGTAACTCCCCATTTTGGTGATTTGTTTATTATTCCTAGGCTGCAGTATAGCACATTCAAAGCAGCTCCCAGTTTATGATCACACGTTATTCGTGTTGCAATATCTTATTCGTGTTGCGATATCGTCATTTCATTAATCACTTATCACCCTATTTATTTATGTGCGAGAATCAATGGCGTAGAAACGAATGGTTCAAAATAGTGTTTTTCTGTGACAGAGTGTCATAAAAACCATAATTTCAGACCAAATGCAATTTATCATATTTTAAGGCCCAAAACACACCCTTTTAAGTAAATTCCCATTTCGATGACATGTTTATTATTCATAGGCTCCAATATAACACCCTCGAAGCTGTTCCCAGTTTTGATCACGCGTTATTTGTGTTGTAATATCGTCATTCCATTAATCACTTATCACCCTATTTATTTATGTGCGAGAATCAATGGCTCGGTGGAGGCAGCTAATCGGCTGGCGGCACACAGGGTGCTCCATTGATCTGGGTATTGATCCCTGCCAGTGCGTACCGAGAATCTAAGCCTTGCCCCCAGGTGTGGTGAGGGGGGGGGGGGGGTGCTTTCGGAATGCTATTGAGAACCCTTAGAATAAAACACAGCCAGCCTGAGTAGTACATAGCAGAGGAAACTGTGATTTCTGACTAGAGGCCTAAAAAACTTGGGGGAGGGGGGTTGCGTGTATTATAAGTGCCCTTGAGAACCCTGAAACAATACAACATAGCACAGCAGTCAGGTACCCTGCCTATAACCTGAGTGGTGCGGCAGAGTGAATGCAGGGACTTGTATGGAGGAAGCTGTGATTTCTGTAGAGGCCTAAACAGAATGGGGGGGGGGGGGGGCCCAATGGAGGGCGTGCATAGTGCCCTTGAGAAGTCTGTGTAGTACATAGCAGGTTCAGGTACTTATACAGAGGAAACTGTGATTTCTGTAGATGGCGAATAAGAATGGGGGGAGGGGGTGCGTGCATTAGTGCCGTTGAGAACCCTGAGACAATACAACACAGTATAGCAGTCAGCTACCCCGCCCACATAGTACATAGCTGGTTCAGGTAAATACAGAGGAAGCTGTGATTTCTGCAGAGGCCTTAAATAAAGATGGGGTGGGGGGTGTGTGGGCATAGTAGCATCGAGAACATGCCACAATGAGACACAGCCAAGCAGTCAGGGTGCATGCATAGTGCCATTGAGAACCCCTAGACAATACAACACAGTATGGCATTCAGGTACCCTGCATACCTAAGTAGCACGGCAGGGTACAGGATCTTGTATAGAGGAAGCTGTCATTCCTGTAGAGGGCTTAAAATTATTGCTCGTTTCCTCTAAACCGACCCTAATAAGTTCTTACCTAAAAAATCCCTAGATTTTTTTCAACCCTTCTAACTCTTTCCGCTTCAT